>APFE031159430.1:0-20331 GCA_000404065.3 Pinus taeda
TCGACAGTTGGTCTGCATCATCTCACAGGGTCTACCCCCCTTAGTCGCGGGAGACAGGCTTAAACGGAGGGATCGGGGATCAGAGTGACAGCCCCTGGTCTGAGCGTTGTCGCGTCAATCTGCGCGACAACAGGATATATTACAGAATCAATTTTTTTTAACCAATAAATGTCTTCATTAAGCATATTATGAAGACCGAACCTAGTTACATTTTCCAACAGCCTATCATTGAGCCCCTCCAAAATCCTCAACACCACATCCAAGTGTTGCAAGTGCCCTCCCCATGTCCTACTATACACCAAGATATCATCAAAGAAAACCAATACAAACTTATGCAGATGCCCGTTAAAGACATAATTCATGCAAAAAAGGGCATAACCAAAAACTCATAGTGACCATAATGGCTCTGGAAAGTGGTGTTCATAATTTCCTTCTCCCCAACCTGAATCTGATGATACCTAGAGCGAAGGTCCAACTTGGAGAAATATTTGGCTCCCCTCAACTCATCCATCAATGTTAGATTTTGGGTAGATCAGAAGGTATTTTCGAGAGAGAACAACATACCAAAAAGGAGTTTGTTGGGCGATTTACCCAAAGTGGGGTTTTGGACCCAAAGTTTGGGATTATGAACAAAAGAGATAATTATTTATTCTAAGGGTCACGAGGCTTAAACCCTAGATCTAGAGGTTTCCTAAGTGACCCAAGGAAAAGGATAAATAAAGGAGGCCTAAGGTGAGGTCTCACACATTATGCCGAAGGCCGAGATCAACGCATTAAAGTCATGATCATCCCTAGAGAGAGGCCATAGACCCTAAATAAGGTGAAGAGCTAATGAGAGTAATCAAAGTCTGCTAAGGCAAGGTCGAGGAGGTCTAAAACCTAATAGAGTTTTGTTCTAAGCATTGAAGAAGGATCGAAGCCCTAATTCTCTTGTTGCAGGTAGACCATAAGGCTTCTAAGGCAGTTGAAAAGGGGACGAGACCCCTCAAACCTATACGCAAAAAAGCGTCGCAGGCTGGTTGGGCTGCCTGCAAGGCTGTAGAAGGGCAGATTCGGAGGGCCGAGGCAAAGATCAACAACTTGTTGTGGAATAGAAAAGGTCGTAGGATGGTGAGGAGGCCTAGTATGGCCAAACGTTATCAGGACAGAGGAGATGATACTCAGATCAGGAGGGTCGAGAGTCAGACATAGAATGTTGAGGATCTGATTTGATGCTAAAGTGTGTAGCCAAGGTTTGGACCAAGATCTGGAAGCTTGGATAAGGCAGATCTTAATCACAATGAGGGTTGGAAAAACTATAATGGAGGTCGTGCATTTGAGGAGGCTACTGGAGGGTCTAAAGCTCAGTCAAAGGGTGGTCAAATTGGCCAGATTGGCTGAACAATATACAAGGAACAGTCCAAGGGTGATTTGGTGACTAAGAGAAGCAGCAAAGGTAGAGAAAGGGCTGATTTGAAAGATATTTTTGTATATTCTTAAGTATGTTCACGAGAAAAGTTGTAAACAAAGTGTATTTTGAGGGCTAGTATGCAGTGGGTTGATGGACAAATCTACTATGAGTAAGCTAATTATTGAAGGGCTAATATACAGTGATCTAAAGGGAATATCCACTGTCAGTAGTAGACATATTATGGGTCAATATGCAACGCATTTGATGGATCAAGCCACTATGAGCAGTTGTGTGTGATAGCGGGTAATGTGGACAAAAAAGGTTGAAGGAAAAGGGCTTCTCCAGCAAGTAAGTCAGATTGTTTATCCTTGTATGATTTGTGGGAAAATTGTAGATCTGAAGCAGCAGATCACAAGCCCTTTGCTTTTGTATATTATGTATACTAGTTGTACTAGTGATTGAGGGCCATGATCCCTGGCACGGGAGCCCCATGATTCTTTTATTGATGGACTAATAAAATAATCAGACTTTGGGCTTAAATCTCTATGTACTAAATTGATTTCACTACTGAATATTTTTGTTTTTGCAAAGTGCTAGAAGGTTGAGGGTTCCTAGTGTGTTTGTGTGCGTGATTAGCTTCAGACCTGATTTAGAGCCTAAGGAAAATTCAACAATCAACTCATCGATCCTAGGGATTGGGTACCGATTCTTAACAGTCTTCTTGTTCAAGGCTCTGTAGTCAATGCACATCCGTAAGGTCCCGTCCTTTTTCACCAAAACCATTGATGAGACAAATGGGCTCAAGCTAGGCCGAATCTGGCCCAATGCAAGCAGTTCTTGGATGGCTCTCTCGATCTCGTTCTCATAGGATTTTGGACGTCAGTATGGGGTGGTGTTAATTGCTTGGACCTCCTCATCTAACTCAATGATGTGCTCAAAACCTCTGTCGGGAGGTCTGCCGAGGGGAATGTCTTCAAAAACCTTCTGATACTTCTACAATAGAACCATAGTATCCATTGGATACAGTCGTGGCTGATATGTTGATCTCTTATTGGTAATCTAACACTCCACTGCCCATTCAATGTCCCCATGCCTCAGATCTTCCTCCACTATGGTTGATGATACCACCTTTGGTGGATAGGTCAGTATAACTCTCAATTCCACCTTCTTGCCATCTAATCCCATGAACTCCATCTCCATCTCATATAATCAGTGGTGTAACACCCTATAGAGTAGAGCCACTGAACTCCTAGTACTACATTGGTGTCAGGAACATTCACCACAAAGAAATCATCTGTGACTGTGTAATTCCCTATTTTTAGATTCAACTTAAGAATCATCTTGGTGCACTCCATAGGATTGTTCCCCAGTACCACTGCCGAAAACTCCCCAAACTCCTCAGTGGCTAGTCCCCTCCTAGACACAAGGCTGGCATCTATGAAATTGTGGGTAGCCCCAACATCAATCAATATTGTTACTCTCTATCCCTGTATAGTGCCCCTAACTCTGAGCGTGTGGAACCTAGTGTTCAAGAAAGTGTAACTAGGTTGGATATTTACAAATGTAATTTTGATCTTCATACTTGTTAAGAAAAATAAATATTATTTTTGTAAATTATAAGAATAAGTTTCTTGCTCATTCCATAGGTCTAGGAAAGTCAAAGAGTCAAAGACATGTGTAAAGAGCTCTTCTTGAGCATATATGTAATGTATATGAGTCTACCTAGTGTCTAGATTAGCCCTCCAAGACCAAGCACAAAGAAGTCTGCTTGCAAAACGATGAAGAGAACAATTAAAGGCGGCCTCAAAATGAATATTAACATCAAGTCGGCTCACATATGAAGACACATCTCTTCAGTGGACATGACAACTCAAATACAGGGGAAAACCACTATATATACCCAGTCAGGGTCTGTGCAAAAAAATAAAATAAAACAGGATCTCGAATATCTCTGAAATTGCGGATGAAGTTCAGGGTACAGTATTCCGAATAAGATACAGGGTTACAGTATTTTGAATAAGTACAAATTCGGATGGGTGCAGTGAACACAATGTCTCTGCAATTTCGGGTGTAATCATGGTGCAAGAAATTACAGTCATAAGGAATTCGATCAAGCATATATGTGTCTCAGCCTCCTCACAGTAGTAATGATCACTATCTCAACATAATTGTGATCCCACAATTAGACACTCTTGGCATACTAGCCAGAGTCATAATGGTTGTTGATTAGTGGTTGTCATTGATGTCAACCCAAGCAGCACCAGGTGCTACCCTGATCTTGCATGGGCATTTTGACTTGACAACTTACTCTATTATAAGTCAAGGATCTTCTAGATGGATTCTACTCGTCGAGATGTTTCAGTTCATATATGGCACGCCATGTAATTCTTCGCGGTTTGAGAGACATTCATGTTTGAAGTTAGTAACCCCAGTTAGTGGGCTAAAACACTATGGGGTTGTGGCATGGCACTCATAATTGATTGTGGTCATTGAATAGTCAATAATTAATAATGTTTTTTTTGCTCCTAAAATCCCTCCAACGTTCACTTGTTGAGGACCCTCTCAACTCAAGACATTCAAATAAATAGTGACCCTCATATCCTCCTCTAGTAGGGATTTTGTGGCTTCAAAGAGGTCATCGTGGCATTTTCGCTATAACCTTTTTTTCTGCAAAGCATCAACAGCTGAAATTAAAACCCATTTGAGCCGAAATCTTGATGAAACTCCTGACCGAATTTCAAATCTTCGTTCGCTATATTTTCGGAGATATGATCTGAGGAAGTTAGGGTTTTTGCAGGCTCCCGAATTCCATGTCAAACAAGTGACGTTGGGAAAATCATCATAATTTTCCCTCTGAGCATTGGATTCAAATTTCATAGATAGTAACAGAAAGAAGACAGACTGTAGTATGTTGGGTACCGTTTTCAAGGCCAAAGGTTGCAACAATGACAGGTGGCACTTCGTATAAGTTCGCTCTACTGAACCAGTCTATAATCAAGTCATCGTGGGAGATTGGGCATAACTCTTTCTTGAAGAATCCAATCTTGATCAGCCCTGTGGGGTTGGAAAGAGGACTTAGAGGGCTACGAAAGGACGAAATTTCAGACCCTGGAGGTCAGAAATTACATAAATACAACAAATTCAATATTGAGCTCCTAGAAGGCAAGAAAAAGCATGCATTCAAGGATCACTGCAGTAAGGACCACACATCAACAGTCAAGGGTAAGTCTCCTATAGCAAGCTATGTATGATTAGTGTTTACATTTGAATTTTGAGTATCATATCTGAAATATGTTTTTGCAGGACAACATAAGTATATACAGGGTCTCGTTATATCTCTGTCTCTATATGTCACAGTTAGTTTTGATCCCACATTTCGGATGTCCTATTCTTAATACTACACATTTGATGCTACATATTCTTGATGCTACACCAAGTCTTCTAAATCTATATGATGTTGTAACTTCATGTTACTTGTCTTGTCATAGTTGATAGAATGGTCTCTGTTGTTGTACTTAGAACTTGGTCCATCACAAGTCTAGGGTCTGTCAATAGTTGTTATTGTATATATCTTTAGGTCAGCTTTAGATATAGTCTTGCATAGAGTCCAAGCCTATATCAAGACTGGGAGTCTTTGTCTACTGCTACAAGAAGTCAACAACAAAAATGCCAAGCACACTTCAGGTATGCCTTGTAATTTGTATTTGTATTTATTCATTATTATACACTTACATGTGTTTTGCAAGCAGAGGTAAGTTGAAGGGTATTTTGTTTTGTTTTGGGATTGGTTTTGTCGAGCAAATTTTACATGCAGGCAAAAGAAGATTCAAGTACAACATCAAGCAAGAATTCAAGAGCAGAAGTATCAAATAAAAGAAAGAATTGCAGTGGGACATCCTTGAAGACATGATAGCCATCCAGATATCGTAAACTATTGTTAAGGCAAGAGTCATCATTGTAAAGTTGTAAAAGAGTCATTTATAAAAGAGTCAATATTGTAAAAGAGCCATTTGTAAATGACTCATCATTGTAAAGTTGTAAAAGAGTCGTCATTGTAAAGATTGTAAAAGAATCATTTGTGAAAGAGTCATTCTGCCTAGAGTCGAATAGGCAATGTTGGGAGGTATAGGAGTCACTATTGGAATGATGTCAAGGTTGGGTTGCAAGACATAGAGTGATTGGGTATTTGGTCAAGTACACGAAAGTCATTGTACATCTTATTGTATCGTGGATTTTGTCCCTGGTTTGGGAATCCACAGCCTTGTCTTATTTCAGTCCTTATAGCGTGGCAGGGAGGTGCTAGGCAGGTGTATGAAGTCGCCTACAGGTTGGGGCCTATGAATACTTCAGTTTGTTAAGGTGGTTCTAGGGTGAGTTGTGGCTCACTAGGGTGTTGGGGCATCCATTCAATTGATTACTGAAGAAACCAAGGCGTTGGGACGTCCTTCTAGTGGGAGCTGGAGAAGAATGTTGATTTGGCGTAGCATCGGATGTGCTCTAGCCACGAAATTTGGTGGAGGGGTTGGGGCACATGAAATCTCCAATACCCAGAAAGGGTTTGGGCAGATTTTAGACAGATCAGGAGATATTAAAATAATTAATATTTTTAATGGAGTCCCTAAGTCTAAACTTAGGGAAGATAAAATATTAATGTGTATTAATATGAATCTGCATTAAAATGGTCCAAAAGACATGGATCAAGCCATATCTAATCTTAGCCGTTGATAAGGGACTTAATCTTGGCCGTTGAGATGTCAACAGGAAAAGTATAAGAAGAGGCTTGAGGGTCACTTGGAGGATACACCAGATGATTAGTCATTCTATTCTCTAGAGCGAGGTTTGCTAAGAGACATAGAATCAGTGATCGGAGTTGCAGCTGAGGGGCAGTGAGTACAGAGAGACAGAGAGGCAAAGATATGTTGATTTGGAGTAGCATTCGATGTGCTCTAGCCACGAAATTTGGTGGAGAGGTTGGGGCACATGAGATCTCCAATACCCAGACAGGGTTTGGGCAAATCCTAAACAGATCAAGAGATATTAAAATAATTAATATTTTTAATGGAGTCCCTAAGTTTAAACTTAGGGAAAATAAAATATTAATGTGTATTAATATGAATCTGTGTTAGAGTGGTCCAAAAGACGTGGATCAAGCCAGATCTAATCTTAGCCGTTGATTAGGGACTTAATCTCAGTGGTTGAATCGTCAACAGGAAAAGTATAAGAGGAGGCTTGAGGGTCACTTGGAGATTACACAAGATGATCAGTCATTCTATTCTCTAGAGTGGGCTTTGCTAAGAGAAATAGAATCAGTGATCGGGAGAGCAGCTGAGGGGCATTAAGTACAGAGAAACAGAGAAGGCAGAGATTGTGCGAGGAGAGCAGCGCAGCAGCCAAGGAGAGTGACGCAGAACCAGCAAGGGCTCAAGCAGAGGCAGCCAAGTGCTGCGCAGAGCAACAAAGAGGCCAACGTGTCTAACACAAAGGCCCAGAAAGATGACACAGGGCCTCCTGGGGCTGACGCAGGACAAGAAAGGCTGACGCAGAGTTAGCATGAGACAGAGAGGGGCTGACGCAGTCCAGATTGGGCAGACGCTGGGGTTGCAGGAGCAATTTTGTGCTGAGGAGCTGCCGGAAGGATTTTCCGAGGTTTCAGCCAAGAGATTTCTCTCAAACTATGAGGTATAGCTGCTAAGGAAATTCTCTGTTGGCTAGGCTAGTTTCAGCACCCAGATTGTACTCTGAAATTGCTTAATAAGAAAACCCTCAGATAGCTGCACTGGTTTTCCCGCATTGGGTTTTTCCAGGGACATTGGTCCAAAAATAATGGTGGTCATGTGGTGTGTTTGTTCTTGTTTCTTTTAGTTGTTGATTTGTAATATGTTGAGCATGCACTGGTGTTTATTTTCAGTATTTACTTTGTAAATAACTTGTTAAAGGAAAATAACAAGTAGGTAGGAATAAATCAGAAAAAGTGCATGAAGGGTTTCTAAACTAAGTAAAATTCGAAACTTCAACATGGTATTAGAGCATGATTGCAGATCACAGGAGGACTAAAAGACATTAGTCGAGCGGAGCAATAGCAGCAAAAAACAGTGGTCCTGAGGTGACAGAAGTTGTTTCTAGCAGCGCAAAAGCCAAGGAAGTGTGACACAAAGCCAGCCAAGGCCACGCAGAAGAAGCCGGGAACTGCGCAGAGCCTCAGAGAGGCCAGCGTTGCTGATGCAGAGAGCCAGAGGGCTAACGCAAGGCATCCAGGGCTAATGCAGATCCAGCGTGAGGTAGAGAGGGGCTGACATAGTTCACAGAGAGGTAGTTGCTGGGGTCTAGAAGGCTGCAGGAATATTGCAGAGTGGAGCTGGTGAGGTACTGTAGTCAAGAACAGTACCTGATAGAGCAAGGCCAGAAGAGTTGTTACCAAGGGTTTCTAGTCAAGGAACCCAGATCAGTAGTGCCGTTGCACAAGACGATCAGAGTAGGGGCCATCTCGACGAGCGGCAGAAGGATTTCCAGGAGGGAAATCAGGACTTAGAGGGAGTCCAGAAGAGAACTTCCAGACGGGAAGTAGAGACATAAAGGAGTCAAACAGAGAACTTCCAGGAGGGAAGTAGAGGAGCGTCATGGCACTACATGGGGTAAGAGACCAAGATAGACTGGATGGAGCGTTGAACTTCATAGTCTGGAAGGCCAAAATCTTATCAGTGCTTGACAAGAATCGTGTCAAGAACATCGCCTTGAAGGTTATAGCTATCCCAATCAACCTCAATGATAATGACAAATACGAGGAGGCGATGGCGAGGGCCAAGTGCATTATCCTTGACGGGGTCAAGGATCATGTGGCACCACATATAGCCGAGAAGGAAACGACAGTTGAGATGTGGGAGGCTCTCAAGAACCTATACCAGCATATTTTTGTGCGGAGAAGAATGTTGCTCGAGAACCAGATGAGGTTGTATCAAATGAAGAAGGGTCAATCGATTGACTGCTTCCTCGGAGGACTGAATGAGATCCGAGATCAGTTGATTGCTATAGGAGCGACACCGGATCAGGAGCTTATGGTTAGGACAGCCCTACATGCTGTCTTAGAAGAGTGGAAGTGTTTGTCCAGAGCATCCTAGGCAGAGGAACTCTCCCACCTTGAGACGAGATGTGGGCAACTCTTTGCCAGGAAGAGATCACACAGCAGTCAAAAACAGGTAGCAGCAGCAAAGGGATCAAGGTCAAAGAGGAGTAGGAGGATGTGGCACTAGCATCTGAGGGAAAGCAGAAGAAGCGGAAGAAGAAAGATCTCTCCAAGATCAAGTGCTTCCACTGTGTGGAGATGGGTCATTATGCGACCCAGTGCCTAAGGAAGAAGGGTAAGGGGGAGTCTTACGAGACTAAGGCAGTGCCAACACGGGCAGAGAAGGAAGTTTTGACAAACGATGACTGTACCATGAGTGCACACGCACCACTTGAGCAGAAGTGGGGAGGCATCGAGCTGTAGTGAGGAGGACTATAGGCGATGAGGGGCAGGATCCTCGAGGTACCCAGCCTCTTGGATTAGACCTTGCTATGGGAGCCCCGACGAGGAGTAGCAGGATTAGCTTGGTGGGTAGAGATGGATGTTGATGAAGCGGAAGAGGGAGCTACAGTGCAGGAGTCCCGAGACAGCACAGAGCTAGCAGGCTGCAGCAGTGTGAGAAGCACAGGAGTGTTGCACCAGTGCAGGAAGGCACAGAGAAGTGTGCAATGGTGTGAGATGCAGGGAGTTGTTGCAGCAGTGCAGAGGTCAGAGAGAGGGAGCACTTGTCAGCGACAAAGGGAGTCAGCATCAGTGGGTGTTTCTAGCCCAACAGGGAGGTCAATTGGGAAATCGTTACTTATTTCTCAGTAACTGAGTTGCAGTGCAACAGTGAACAGCACGATGCATCATGATGAGAGGAGGTGCAGTGCGGATGCAGTGCTAGGAAAAAGGACCAGCAACAGCACGGATGCAGAGGGAATTGTCGTACAGATGTAGCAGTGGCAGTGGCAGAACCATGGGCAACAGTGCAGAGGATGTTGGGCAGGAAATCCTAGCATCAACACAGGTAATGATGCCAAATGATTAAAGTAATACTCAGTGAGGAGTATTGCTAGAGCACAGTCCTCACTAAGAGGGGGTGTTGATTTGGAGTAGCATTGGATGTGCTCTAGCCACGAAATTTGGTGGAGAGGTTGGGGCACATGAGATCTCCAATACCCAGAAAGGGTTTGGGCAAATTCTAAACAGATCAGGAGATATTAAAATAATTAATATTTTTAATGGGGTCCCTAAGTTTAAACTTAGGGAAAATAAAACATTAATGCGTATTAATATGAATAGGTGTTAGAGTGGTCCAAAAGACATGGAACAAGCCAGATCTAATCATAGCCGTTGATCAGGGACTTAATCTCGGTGGTTGAATCGTCAATAGGAAAAGTATAAGAGGAGGCTTGACGGTCACTTGGAAATTACACCAGATGATCAGTGATTCTATTCTCTAGAGCGGGGTTTGCTAAGAGAGATAGAATCAGTGATCAGATAGCAACTGAGGGACATTGAGTATAGAGAAACAGAAAAGGCAGAGATTGTGTCGGGAGAGCAGCGCAGCAGCCACGGAGAGTGACGCAAAGCCAGCAAGGGCTCACGCAGGGCCATGCAGAGGCAGCCAAGTGATGCGCAGAGCACCAGAGAGGCCAGCGTGTCTGATGCAGAGGCCCAGAAAGCTGATGCAGGGCCTCCTGGGGCTGACGCAGGCCAAGAAAGGCTGACGTAGGGCCAGCGTGAGACAGAGGGGCTTACGCAGTCCAGATTGGGCAAACACTGGGGTTGCAAGAGCAGTTTTGTGCTGAGGAGCTGCCGGAAGGATTTTCCAAGGTTTCAACCAGAAGATTTCTCTCAAACTGTGAGGTATAGCTGCTAAGGAAATTCTCTGTTGGGTAGGCCAGTTTCGACACCCAGATTGTACTCTGAAATTGCTTAATAATAAAACCCTCAGATAGTTACACTGGTTTTCCTGCATTGGGTTTTTCCGGGGACATTGGTCCAAAAATAATGGTGTCATGTGGTGTGTTTGTTCTTGTTTCTTTTAGTTGTTGATCTATAATATGTTGAGCATGCACTGGTGTTTATTTTCAGTATTTACTTTGTAAAGAACTTGTTAAAGGAAAATAACAAATAGGTAGGAATAAATCAAAAAACGTGAATGAAGGATTTCTAAACTAAGTAAAATTAGAAACTTCAGCAACATAGTGCCGGGAGATCAACGCAGGAGCCAGAGAGAGTGATGAAGTAGCAGCCAGGGCTCACGCAAGGCCACGTAGAGGCCACCAGGAGCTGCACAGTGCTTTAAAGAGGCTAGCATAGCTGACGTAGAGGGCCAGAAGGCTAACGCAGGGCCTCCTGAGGCTGACACATGCCTATTCAGGGTGACGCAGGGCCAGCGTTGGGCAGAGAGAGGCTGACGCAATCCAGAGAGGCAGACGCTGGGGTTTCTGGGGCAGATTGGAGCTGAGGAGCTGCCGGAGGGTTTATCCAGGGTTTCAATTGGGACATTTGTCTCAGACTGAGAGGTACTATTGCCAAGGGCATTCTCTGTTGGGTATGCCGGATTTGGCACCAGATTGTACTCTGAAATTGCTTAATAAGAACACCCTCAGATAGTTGCACTGGTTTTCCCGCTTTAGGTTTTTTCGGGGACATTGGTGCAAAAATAACGGTATCATTTTGTGTGTTTTTTCCATCAGTTGATGATTTGTAATATGTTGAGCATGCACTAGTGTTTATTTTCAGTATTTACATTGTAAATAACTTGTTAAGTAACGGAACAAGTAGGTAGGAATAAATCAATTAAGTGCATGGAGGGTTTCTAACTGGTAGACTTAGAAACTTCAACATGGTATCAGAGCATGGTTGAAGATCATAGGAGAACTGAGGACATCATCTGAGTGGAGCAATAGCAGCAGAAAACAGTTGTCCCGAGTGATAGAAGTTGTTCTTAACAGAGCAGCAACAAGGGAAGGGTGACGAAGTGCCTGCTCATCAAGGGTGAGGGAGGCAAAGGGAGGCTCACGCAGAGCCACAGAGAAGCTAGGAGGGCTAACACAGTTGGTTGAGGAGGCCGAGTTGTTGGTGTCGGGATTGCGTAGAGACTAGTAGCTGAGGTTGCTGGGGTTTAGGACGTTGTGGGAAAGTTGCAGAGTGGAGCTGGTGGGGTATTGTAGTCAGAATAGTACCTAACAAGGCAAGGCCAAGGAGGAGGGAGTTGTTACCAAGGGTTTCTAGCCAAGAAATCCGGATCAGCAGTGTAGTTGCACAGACGATCAGAGTATGGGGCATCTCGACATCAGCAGAAGGATTTCCAAGAGGGAAATCAAGACTCGGAAGGAGTCACATCGAGAACTTCCAGGAGGGAAGTAGAAGAGTAGCATGGCACTACACGGAGTAAGAGACCAGGACAAACTGGACAGAGCCTCAAACTTCGCAGTCTGGAACGCCAGAATCTTATCCGTACTTGACTAAAATCATGTCAAGTACTTCACCTTAAGGATGATAGCAATCCCAATTGACCCAGCTGATAACGACAAGTACGAGGAGGCAATGGTGAGGGCCAGGAGCATCATCCTTGACGGGGTCAAGGACCATGTAGTACCACACATTGCCGAGAAGGAAACAACAAATGAGATGTGGGAGGCCCCAAAGAAATTGTACCAGCATACTTCTGTGCAGAGTAGGATGTTACTAGAAAATCAAATGAGGTCATATCAGAGGAAAAAGGGAGAACCGATCAACACCTTCCTCGGAGGACTAAATGAGATCCAAGATCAGTTAAATTCCATAGGAGCCACGCCGGATCAGGAATTGATGGTGAGGACAGCCCTGAATGCAGTCTCAGAAGACTAGGAGGTATTTGTCCAGAGTTTGCTAGGCAGAGGGACCCTTCCACCTTGGGAGGAGATGTGGGCGGCTCTTCGCCAAGAAGAGATCAGACAGCAGACCAAGGCGGGAAGCAGCAATAAGGGGATCAAAGTCAAAAAGGAGGAAGATGTTGCCCTAGCATCTAAGGGAAAGCAAGAAAAATGGAAGAAGGATCTCTCCAAGATCAAGTGCTTCCACTGTGGGGAGCTGAGTCATTATGCGACCCAATGTCCAACGACAAAGAGTAAGGGACAGTCATCCGAGACTAAGGCAACGCCAACAAGGGCAGAGAAGGAAGTTTTGACAGACGATCACTGTGCCATGAGTGCACACACGCCACTTGAGCAAAAGTGGGGAGACATCGAGTTGTAGTCAGATGGACTACAGGTAATGAGGGGCAGGATCCTCGAGGTACCCAGCCTCTTGGATTAGACCTTGCTACGGGAGCCCCGACGAGGAGCAGCAGGACTAGCTGGGTGGGTAGAGACAGATGCAGATGGAGCGACAGAGAGAGCTACAGTGCAGGAGTCCCAAGACAGCGCAGATCTAGCACGCTGCAGCAGTGCGAGAGGCACAGGAGTGTTGCACCAATGCAGGAAGGCACAAAGAGGTGTGCAACAATGCGAGATGCAGGGAGTCGTTGCAGCAGCGCAGAGGTCAGAGAGGGAGCACTTGTCAGCCGCAAAGGGAGCTTTAGCATCAGTGGGTGTCTCTAGCCCAACAGGGAGGTCAAAATGGGAGATCAATTACTTACTTCTCAGTAACTGAGTTACAGTGAGCAGCACGATGCAACATGATGAGAGGAGGTGCAGTGCAGATGCAGTGCTGGGGGAAAGGACCAACAACAGCATGGATGCAGAAGGAGTTGTCGTACAAATGCAGCAGTGGCAGTGGCGAAACCATGGGCAGTAGTACAGGATGCAGTAGTGCAGAGGATGTTGGGTAGGAAGGCCTAGCATCAGCACAGGTACCGATGCTGGATGATCAGAGTAATACTCAGTAACAAGTATTGCTAGAGCACAGTCCTCACTAAGAGGGAGTGTTGATTTGGGGTAGCATCAAATGTGCTCTAGCCACGAAATTTAGTGGAGAGGTTGGGGCACATGAGATCTCCAATACCTAGAAAGGGTTTGGGCAGATTCTAAACAGATTCAGGAGATATTAAAATAATTAATATTTTTAATGGAGTCCCTAAATCTTAAACTTAGGGAAAATAAAATATTAATGTGTATTAATATGAATCTGTGTTAGAATGGTCCAAAAGACATGGATCAAGCCAAATCTAATCTTAGTCGTTGATTAGGGACTTAATCTCGGCCGTTTAAATGTCAACAAGAAAAGCGTAAGAGGAGGCTTGAGGGTCACTTGGAGAATACACCAGAGTGATCAGTGATTCTATTCTCTAGAGCGAGGTTTGCTAAAAAAGATAGAATCAGTGATCGGAGAGCAGCTGAGGGGCATTGAGTACAGAGAGATAGAGAGGCAGAGATAGTGCCAAGAGATCAGCGCAGGAGCCAGAGAGAGTGACGCAGTAGCAGCCAGGGCTCACGTAGAGGCAGCCAGGAGCTGCGCAGTGCTTCAAAGAGGCCAGCGTAGCTAACGTAGAGGGCCAGAAGGCTGACACAGGGCCTCCTGAGGCTGACACATGCCTATTTAGGGTGACACTGAACCAGCGTTGGGTAGAGAGAGGCTGACGCAGTCCAGAGAGGC
The DNA here is from genome assembly GCA_000404065.3 of Pinus taeda. Lineage (NCBI taxonomy): Eukaryota > Viridiplantae > Streptophyta > Pinopsida > Pinales > Pinaceae > Pinus > Pinus taeda. The sequence goes on from APFE031159430.1 coordinate 14,019, forward strand.
GGATGGGGTTTCTGGGGCGGATTGGAGATGAGGAGCTGCCAGAGGGTTTATCCGGGGTTTCAGCCGGGACATTTGTCTCAGACTGAGAGGTACTACTGCCAAGGGCATTCTGTGTTGGGTAAGCCGGATTTGGGACCCAAATTGTACTCTGAAATTGCTTAATAAGAAAACCCTCAGATAGCTACACCGGTTTTCCCGTATTGGGATTTTCCGGGGACATTGGTCCAAAAATAACGGTGTCATTTTGTGTGCTTTTTCCTTCAGTTGATGATCTGTAATATGTTGAACATGCACTAGTGTTTATTTTCAGAGTTTCCATTGTAAATAACTTGTTAAGTAACAAAACAAGTAGGTAGGAATAAATCAGTAAAGTGCATGGAGGGCTTCAATTGGTAGACTTAGAAACTTCAACAAAGAATGCTTTTCTAGAATTCTAGGAAGTTGTTGCTTTCATTTCAGTTGGGGTTGAAGATTAAAGAATTTATTAGAAAAGTGTTCGGTGGTTTTTGACCCAGAGGGGGTTTTCCACCTAAAACTTGTGTGCCTACTCTGTTCTTTTATTTACTGTTATTACAGCATAAACATTAATAATAATTGAAGATTAACTAATGCTCTAAAAAAATTTAAAAGTGCTAATTGCTAAGGAATATTGATTCACCCTCCCTCTCAGTATTTCCAACAATGGCAACCATGGTCTCAGTTATAATCCTAGTGAAGACGAGGTCACGATGCAGATCTTAGTGCATTGATAATGACATGTTATCAAAGTCATGATGACCACAAGGTATAAACCTCATTGACGTAGTGATAACCTCAGTAGAAGTGCAGTTATGATCTCGAGGAAGGCACAGCTATGATGAAACGGTCATGATCTCAGTGGATCTAAGAGCAACTCTCATCCGTATGGAGATCTCGTGAAGACCTTGGTGAAGATGCAGCAATGATGTTGCAGCAGTAATGAAGATCTTGGTGGTGTAGTAGTAATGGCCTCAGTGGTGCAGCAATGATGATGTTCTCAGCAGTGACAAAGAAGAGGCTTGGTGTCTTGGTCTTGGAGTGGCGTAGAAGGTCAAGTGTCAGGGTCTTGGTATTCGTCAATTGGAATCTCTATAAGAAGAATTATGTGTGGGTTTTCCTCTCCAAGAGGGAGAGGTTTTGGCCCTAGCAAAATGCCAACATCTTGTGTTCTTGTCTCCTTTTTTTTGGTAGCTATTTGATGAAATAAGAAACACACACTCTAATATTGTCAAAGAGAAGATTGTGCTAAGAAGAAAATTAAAAAGGCCCCACAAATAGTTATTAGAAAAGAAGAATCTCATTAACCACATGTGCCCTAAATTCTTCAACACCTAGGGACATCTATAAGTAGAAGCAATAACAACGCCTTTAGGCCCAGCATGAGGTTGCTCGTCCTTCATCTCTCAGAATTCCTCCCCCTGTGGTTGCTCATGTTCAAACTCCTGGTGTCCTCATCCAACTAACTCCTTCTGGTCCACTCCTTTTCAAGACGTCTACTCTCCTTACCTTTCAACTAAAAGGTTAATTTATAGGAGGAAGTATGGTCTTAGGGACTGCACCATGCATGTCTCATGCTTTGCTGATGGCAACCTGTAAGGAGGGGGGTTCATAGGCCTTCACCCACCAACACAGTGGCTCAGCTAGCCCCTCTATAAACAACATGACTAGTATGGCTTTTGATATGTCTGTCACCATCACTGCTAGCCTCTGGAACTATGTTATATAGGCTTCAAAACTGCTTCTTTGCCTAAGCTAGGCCAATTCTCGAAAGTGTATCTTGGGATCCCTCCTATCAAATCGCTTGATCACCCCTTGTGTGAATTCCTCATAGGAGGTTACACCTACATGCCCCAAGGTAGTCATCCCATGGTGCCACCAATCATGCGCTTCCCCTTCTAGATGTAGGGTGGCTAGCTCTTTGTGGAAAAAGTCCTGATAAAATTGCAATAACATCGGGAACTTGCGATTTTTTCAACTCTTCAATTTTTCAGTCGAGTTTTTCACGATTTTTTCAAAAATGAAAAACTCGGGATTTAAACATAAATCTTGGGATAAAATCGGGAGTTATCCAAAAACTCACGAGTGAGGTGTCGAGCCAAGTATAAGTTAGGAAAAGACCGATTTTTCCACTCATTTCGCACTCTAACCTTTGCAATTCGTGCCTGTGGAGAGAGGAGATGTTTGTCACTACGCAAGAGAAGGAAATTTACCCAATTGTGGGTGAGACAGCTTCAGAAAACCCTGACATGGAAGCCATCTCATCAAACTGAGAGGCCTATCATGGACTCGGTCCTTGATTGGTTAGAGGTGGATCCAAAGGCACTAGAGTCAGAGGAAGTAGTAGCTACAGGGGAGGGAGAGGTAGAGGAGGAGGAAGAGTAGGAATAGGAGGCAGAGGAGGAGGAGGAGGAGGAGGTGACACCATCTAGGATGGGCAACAACAGAGGATAGAAGCGACCTCCTATTTTTGCCTCTAGAGGACGACCGAGTCCATTTGTAGCCCTAGGGGCAGGGCATTCTTCCTCTAAAGGAAAAGGCAAAGCCATTCCCTATTCCCGTAAAAGGGGCCAAAGAACTCAGTGACTAATTAGCTTATGACATGTAGATGATTCATGATGATGAATCATGATATACATTTAATATATTTTTTGTTGATATTTTGACTCTTGAGACCAAGTTAGGACTCAGGATTCAGGACATGATTCACTATTGATATGTGATGTAGCACTAGACTTCTTATACATATTATATATTAGCTTTCTTTTCATATTTATGTGGCAATGCATTTATCTGATGTTGTGGATACTTTAGGTGCTAAAAAATAAATAAAAAAATGAATATTTTTCTACTTTTTTAATTTTGTCGAGTTTTTGCCAATTTTTTCAAAAACCTCCAGACTTTTAACAACTTTTTCAACTTCCATAACCTTGTTGATTTATTCCCGAGATCAAATTTTTCCACTTTGGGCTAGATTGATATCATTTGCCTCCTCCATTGGGTTCAATTCAAAGCAAGTATCAAGTTTTTGGAGCCATGCTCTCGTTGTGCATCTAGTGAAACCATCAAAGTTTAGGATAGTCAATTTCCCAACTGAATGCTGCAACACCATGTTTTGTGTTGATGCCCTGTTAAAGCCCTTGTTTTTGCCTTTATGATTGCAAAACTCATTAAAGGTCATTGTAACCTGGAATTCAGCTCCCATCAACCAATACTCCTGGCAGTAGACATCTAATGGTGGATCATCCTGATCTACTTAACCCATTGTACTGGAAAAAATTTGCGCATAGTGGACCTAGGTAGTCCACTGTAAATGTGATGATGACTTTGTGGATTGGTTGTAGCTAAACTTTGGGATGTACCTATCCCTACACCAGCATTTGACTCTCTAATACTACCCTTGTTATCCTGTAGCCAACCACTATTTTGTTGCCTCAACATATCTACTATCTCCCATTGGCCTTTCACCAAATCATTAAGAGCTTTGAGAAGGCCCTGAAAGGCTATCTCATTCCTGCCCCGACTCCCCATTGGTATTGTATCTTCTTGTGTGGCCAAATTCGCTTCTTTATACTTGGGTAACTCAAGTTCTGGATCAATCTATGCTTCCCTTTCCCTACTCATGTACCTTTGTCACCTATATGTCATGTTTTCTCTATCTCCAGGGGTCATGTGCACCACTCAAGAAGTCAACCTACTGAACACACCTCCACAATTGGCCAAGATCACGCTCTGATACCACTAGAATATTCCTTTTTAGAAATTTATAATGATAACAGAGATGTAGAAGAGGAACTACAAAATTCTTCAACAAGTTATATTAATACCTGGAAAGAAATCAAAAAAAGCTACAACCATGCACAAAATTTTCCAAAAACAATTTGGGGCAAATCTGATTTTTATTGCATTCACCAAAAGGGGTTTGGAAATTGAAACCCTTTCATGAAATTACATGAAACTTCTAAGAGGAACCTGGCAATGAAATTATGGGGAATACTTGGCTTTTCAAACTCGTCCCTAGTAGCAACAAAACTCGACCTTCTAGCAAATGATAATTCTGCCCAAAAGAATAGCTCAACCTTCAATAAAGTAACTTGGCATAAATAAGATAGCACGACCTATGTAACAAAAATTCGGCCTGCTTGAAAGTGCAATTTCAGCCTCTTGAATTCGGCCCCCTCCGCGTATGATCTTCAAGAATGAATTTTGCCTCCAACAAAGGAACTCAACTCCAGCAAAGGATCACGACCTTACCAAGAAATTTGGCCTCCTTCAACAATTAATTTCAGAGCCCTTTTACAAAAGAACTCGGCCTCCAATGGTGAAAATCAGTTGCAGCACTATTCGGCCTCCTTTGAAAAATAATAAAACTGGCCACAAGAAGATTCAACCTTTCAAAATAATGTAACCTCCACAAAGAACAAACTCAACCTCTATTGAAATTCCTAAGTGTTACCCATTAGAAATTTTATCTGTATTCTGCTAGTTTAATTCTTCTACTTGTAAATTCTGAACAAGTTACTTGAAACATATAAATAACGAAATAAACACAATACAGTCTCAACATCTACAGATCATCAGTTGAAAGAAAACAAGCACACAAGTGACACCATTATTTTTGGACAAACGTCCCCGGAAAAACCCAATGCGGGAAAACTGGTGCAGCTATTCTAAGGGTTTGTTATTATGCAATATTTCCTTGAGCACAACTGGGTGCCTAACCAACTCACCCGACAAAGAAAAATACACGGTAGCAATACCTCTCTATTCGGAAACAAGTATTCAGAAAACCTGTCCCACGAAACCCTCTCCAGCGACTATGAAGCTCTACGCTGGCCCTTCTAGCCTCTGCATCAGCTTCCTGCTGCTCTGTGTCAGCCTTCTGAGGCACTGCGCAACCTCTGGGACCCTCTGCGTCACTCCAGCTGCTGTTTGCATGGATGACACAGTTCCTCAGGCCTCTACGTTGTCTCTGCTAGGCTTTGCCTGGCATGCTCTAGCTGCTACTCTCGCTCTCTGCTTCTTTGCTAGTCTCTTGGCACTGTCTCTGCCTCTGCCCAATACTCACTGCCCCTCGTTGTTGATCATAGATTCGAATTTTCTTAGCAACCCCACTCTAGCAAAACGAATGACTGATCACTATGGTGTATCTTTCAAATGACCCTCAAGCCTCCTCTTATACATTTCTCATTGGTCCTTCAACATCCGAGATTAAATCTCTAATCAATGACTAATATTAGATTTGGCTTGATCCATGACTTTTGGAACCTTCTAACCCAGTTTTATATTAATACCCATTAATATTTTATTTTTCCTAAGTTTAGACTTAGGAACTCCATTAAAAATATTAATTATTTTAGTATCTCCAAAACCGAGTATAATTTGTCCAAACCATTTCTGGGTCTTGGAGATCTCATGTCCTTTAGCCTCTCCACCAATTTTCATCACTAGAGCACATCTGATGCTACCCCAAATCAACACTCCCTCTTAGCGAGGACTGTGCTCTAGTAATACTCCACACCAAGCATCACTTTGATTATACGGCACCGGTACTTGTGTTGATGCTAGGCCTCCCCGCACAACATCCTCTGCACTGTTGCATCCTGTACAGCTACGCATGGCCCCGCCACTGCCACTGTTGCCTCCGTACGGTAGCTCCCTCGGCATCCGTGCTGTTGTTGGTCCATCCTCCCAACACTACATCTGCATTTGTAAAAACCAGAAAACTGAAATACAAGAACCGTAAAAATTTTGAATACCTACCTGAACTGCTGTGCGCTGATCTGCTGTCTGCTCCTGTTCTCTTGCTGTCTTCTCCTGTTGAAGCTGATTCGATTACCGGGAAACCAATTCCTCCCAGCCAATCCAGCAAGCTTCTCACCGAAGCTCACTGCCCCCGTGCCCAGAACCTCAGATCAATGCAAGCTCTTCATTCCTCGGGTCTCTCTCTGCCCTCTGTCCTCCTCTGTGTTTTTCCTCCGTTCTCCTCCTTCCTCTGTTCTTTCCGGCAGTTTATAACTACGGGTTTGGCGGTCGCCGCCCTCCCGCCTGCAACCACCGCCTCCCCTCATGCTGCCACGCTTCTGTCCACGTCTCTCAGACCAGAAGCTAATACCTGAGTTCATTACGAATCATTCCCTTTATTTACATGGTTTTTGCCTTTAAATCGTATTACGTTTAGTTTAATTGATTTTGGTATTTAAATTTTAGATTTATAAAGTTTGATTTGTATTTTTAATATAAGGTTTGATTTACATCTATATTTTAAATATGAAGTTTATTAATATTATTTTAAATA
>APFE031159441.1:0-20694 GCA_000404065.3 Pinus taeda
TCAAAGGGATAGCTCCTCCTAACAAGGGATTAGCTCCTTCTCTTTTGGGATGCATGAACCACTTTGGAGCGAACAATCCACGTCAAAATTCCTTCTAGAAACATCTAGAATTTACCCAAAGTGAGTTTTTTTAAGATAAAAATTGCACCTTTTGACTTTCACAGGGGTACGCACCCTCCCATTTACATACAGAGCGTATAAGTACGCAGGTACTCTGAATAAAAGGTGTGGGCCCGCAGGAAAAAGTGAGAGAAAGTGCGGAACCAGAGTTACATTACTTTTTTTGATGTCTTTCTCTCATTTCCAAAGCTTGTTTTGAAGAGTTGAGGTCTGAGACTTGCTTAGGAGGCTGGTATAGGTGGTGATAGACCCATATCGACTGCAAATAATCAAGGTGACGATATTTTTGTGTAAAATCTCCCAAGGTAGCATGCAAAGGCATCCCTTGTTTCAGGGTTCTATTTTTGGTAGTTGGAGGTTACATGCAAGGATCATTTCAGAAAACTCCCACGAAGTTTCGCTTTCCATAGATTTGTGGAATGTGCGTCAGAACCTTGATTTTATCAAAAATGATAACCCAAATGCTACAGAGCTCATTCCTCACATCAACCTTGCATCTTTGACATCCCACATCGCATCTAGGAGCTATCAGCACATTCAACTTAACTATTTTGGGGTAAGCCCACTTTCCATGTTTTGTGTTTCATTTCTGGCGCTTTTTGTGTTTTTCTTCGTATGAACATTGTCTGCTTGATTTCACTGAGCGCTTCTTGTCATTTTGATACATACTAGCTTGTACTTTCACTGTTTCAATTTTCATTAACATCTCACTAATGTCGCATGCATGAAACTGTTTTTCACGAACAGTCACTGATTCGGCGACTCGCCTCACCCACATGCATGTTGTTCTGTTTTTTGAATCTGTCATTCACCGTTTGCATGCACGATCTTTCTCTTATGCTTACACTCATTATTTCCATGCATTCACTTTCACATTAGTGTTTAGTTGCCCATTGGCGAGTTTGGGTAGCCTTGGCCTAGACTCTGCCTCACCAAGACAACATTGCACAATCCTAAGAGGGAACGATCTGTCTTCCTCTCAAGAAATGTGCATTTCTGCCTAGGGAGTATCCTCCACTATTTCATTGTGAAATTCTAAGGGACAATGACTACTAGCCCAGAAAATTGTGCAATTCAGTCATTGAGCCTACAACCATTTCTAGCTGAGATTAGGCATTGCGCAATTCCAGTAGTCAGCAGCCAGACTAGACTGTGCATTACGCAATTCCAGCAATCAATTAGCTTCCCAGTAGCCAGACTATGCCTTGCACAGTCTTGGCAGTCAGTCTCCCAAACTCCCAGTGGAAATTGCGCGACCTTCATGATCAATCACACAGGTATGTTGTAAGTCAGTTCTCAGGTTCATTCTGGTTTTCGACTGACAAATTTCTTTCCATGAGTGTTGCCATGTCTCTAGGTATCGTAGGTGTTCATTTGCCTCTCAGTAGCATATGTAAAATGGTTTCCAGGATAGCAGAGTCGAAGACACCATTTAGATCACACTTGGGGTTGCAGTCGATCAAGTGTCTATGGGCTTTCCTACTCACGAAGACATCAAGTTCTTCATAGACAAGGACATCAAGATATGATGGCAGCAACATCACAATGAGCAACATCATGAACAACAACTGAAGGTAGCATACCAGATGCAACGAATGTAAGAGGAAGGTTGTTGACAACACGAAGGTAGAACAAAGTTGCAAGCTCAAGCAGATCCACTGATGATTAAAGAAAATTTGGAGACTTAGTCTATGAGGTGACGAAGGATCACATGAAGACAAAGAATGGAACAAAGAAGGAGTTGCATGTGTTGAGGCAACAACTCAAGGAAGAACACGAGCTTCATAGGTAAGCGAATGAGTTGCAGTATGAACAGGAACAACAAGGGGCACAACATGCACTCAAAGATGAAACTCTGCCTGTACAAGTTATAGATCCATCCCAGCAGCTGGCATGGAGCAGACATGGTGAGAAGTGTTGTTGATCGCATGAAAGGGATTCAGAAGCATGCATATCATTGTGCACATGCATGCGATCCAACCCATTCAACACAGTCACCAAGGAGAAGACAAGAAGAAAGTCTGACTGGAGCTGAGTATGTAGTTGACAGTTGATGCACATCACCACCAACACACACTAGAAGATTAGCACAAACACTATGCATCAGTGTGTTTCTGGTTTGGTTGCACCAAGAAGACCATGCACATGCTAGTAGATGAGTTGGATGAAGGAGCCACACCAATGCACCCGGATACAACAGAGGCAAGAGTTCACTTTAGCAAGATGTCACCATGGGGTGCATGCATACCATCATGGATGACTAAGTTTAGCATCGTCTCATCACCTTCACCATCACAAGCATGTCAAACATTTGGTCGCACCACAATAGAAGGAGTGCCAGTGATGTGTTGCATGGATTTCTCAAGCCATTTTGTCTCACATGAGCACATGTGCATTGTAATGTAACATCGTGTCAAGTGGAAGTTCAAGTGTCAATAGTTGGATGTAACAGTCATAGAGTAGATGAAGAGTCATGAGGGTAGATGAACTATCACAAAGGGGAATGTCAAGGGTCACCCCACCCTTTGCTATAAATAGAACCTCATAAATCATTGTAAAGGCTTTTTCCAGCCAAGCTTCGATAGGAGTATCTTAGAGAAAGCTTGGATAGTATTGGAGTGAGCCTTGGCTTCTCCGCTGCGCAGAGCCAGTACATCTCTTTGGAGGAGCGGGCAGTTGTGGCTATAACATTCCACTATTGGAACTAGTGGTTGGACATGGATGTATTGTATGATTGGAACTTAAGCTTCTTTATATAATAAGAGCCAGCATGTTTCATGCATATGTTGTATTGTATTCTATGCTATCTGGTTTACTTTAAATGATATATATATTGGTTTGCTTATGCATGAATGTATGGACTATTCTGTATAAGTATGTATGAATCCTTCTGAAATGTTTTGTTGGTTTAACCATCACTTTGGATTGCTTGCTAACTTGCCTTCCATGTTGTGATGTGTCTTTGCTCATGTGTTCCCTTCCAAGCCGAGTACTATTATAGGTTGCCAAGGGGCACACTCATTTCAACCTGCGTGTGTTTGAACCCCTCATGCACCTTCCTTGAATCATTGTAGCTGTCACATCCTTGCTACCGATAGAGTTATATTACTTGCCTCTATGCAAAATCGTGGTCAAGGCATTACCATATGACCTGCTGCTGGGACTCCTAAACCAAACAGTCTAAGGTCTAATTGGGACTTCTTCCCAGGGAGATGCCCTTACATGTTTGCAGGTCTAGTACCGTCAAAATTTTCACGCTAGAATGAGGGCTGGATGACAAGCGGAGTCCTCACATCTATTTTGAATCCCTACACATGTGTCATGACTAACTACCGAGTTTCTCTTTTGGAGTGGATGTCCTACGGAAATGACTTCATTATCTCCAAAAATCTCTCAGATAGCTTGTCTCATACAACATATGATGGTGGATGCCATGTAGCCTTGGTTAGGCATGCAATTGGTGTTGTTGGCTCATGTGAAAGACAAAGATTCTCTTAAGAATATATGAGTTGCACGTTGTTCGTCTACACGCTACGAGGGCACCCAATGCACTGGTGTGCCACGCTGCCCGAAAAATCTATTCATTCTCTTACTCATATGGTAGCAGAGATAGACCATGCTTTCAATCTCTCTGACTGTAAATCACTCAACAAATAAATTCTAGAATTACAAAAAGTATCTGATGAATTCGTTGAATAGTTTTACACACGCTTTTGTAATCTTGCATACCGATTCCGCGAAGATGATATTGATTGGGAATTTCTCGAGGGAAGATTTGAGTATCTTCTTCACATATCCAAACCCCACTTAGCACACTCCAGTGATGGAGCTGCACAATCATAGCCAGGCATAGTTGCTGTCACAAGTGACTGTCTGCCTTCACCTCATCAAACAGCTCCACCACCGAGGAGTTATGTGGGAGATCATGCACATACCTCTATTGAACTGTCACATCCTCCCACACCACCTACTCTTGATATCTGTGTAGATTTGTATTTCAATCCTATTGGTTGTCACATGGATTCATTCCCTCAATGTCTGTCCTCATGTTCTATTGATCCTTCAGATTATACTATCATGTGTCCTTCCATTCCGGACTCCTCACCTGTTGGGAACGAGGATCAAGTCGTCGACAGAGTTAGTGTTATGCAACCAATTTGCACCATCATTCATGATGAGTGTGTGAGGGAATCTAAAGAAGAACAACGGTGAAGGATGACTCCCTTTCAGCCATGCTTCATCCTTTTCATCCTGACATCCCTTGTGATTTTTCCACTGCTGATTTCCCCTGTGAAAACCCATTTCCAGATGTTTCTACTTTCAATCATTCACAGTACACTTCGGATGTCAGTCTATCATCACAGTGTGGAGAGGACACACATTCCTCTAGAAATCCATCCAATTTGTCATCTCTCATTTCTAAAAACACAGAGGGTGAAAATTTTTGCTTCTCATATACCCCTCTGCCTGCTTCATCAAATCATGAGGATGCTGACAAACATCCTAAATTTTCTGATTTTCACTGTTGTGATCTCTCTACTTCTTCATCGGATCACGATGTTGATTCAATCATTGTTAATCTATCGAAGACAATGGTCTACAATGATATATATGTCAACAAAGTCGAAACCCCGTAGATTGTTGAGGCACTTCAGTCTGAGCTAATGGTTATGTCATGCCCTCGTTGTCCAAGGCTGGTTTCACTTTCAGTAAGGAAATTGTTTAAACACTCAAGGTTCCTCATCACTCTCTACTTTGCATTGAAGATCAACCAAACACCAAAATTTTGCTTCCTCCTATCAAACTACACGATCCCGTCACTCATGCATTGGAGGAATCTTACACAGCACACATGCACAACATAAGTGGTCTACCTTTCCCATGTTTGCTTGCATGTCACAGTCAAGAGATTGGACACACTCAACATCTGCATGCAGTGTAGCACAACACTATGGAAACTCCACAGAGTGCATGTCATGCGCTTTCACTCATTGCTCTTCTGTGGCCGCTTGTAAACTCAGAGTGTGTTAGTCTTCACTGTTAGATCTTTCTTGTTTGCTGGTTCGCATAGTTAGCTTTTTCATGAACCATGCCTTCACCAACATGAGTCAACCATTGCACTAGTGGCTACATTGGAAGTATCACTTCACGTTAGATGGCCCATGCACCATTGGCTTAGGTGTAGGAGTAGTGTTTGCCTTCAGTTTGTTTGCTTGCATGCTTGTTTTCTTACTTGCTTTGTTGGTTTGTTTTCTTGCTTACTTGTTTGATTACTTGCCTTTCTTTCTCTTTTTCTTCTACTTCTACTTTGCTTTGTTGTTTGTTTTCTTGTTTTTTTCATAGGTTAGTTTCACATGAAACCACGTATGACTCTTGAAATAAGCTGGGTAAAGTACGAGAGGACTTGTACAACTATCAACATTTGGTTATCTGTTGTCCACTCCCTTATGTAAGAACTTGTTGTCTTCAGTCCATTATACATCAATGGAAAATACTTACTATTCGAAGTGAACCTTGGTGAAAACACAACGCTTGCGTGCTCACTAGTATCACCTACTCTAGTCGGCTGTTTTTGGGATAATGCTTGTCAGCTAAGTCAAGTAGAGTAAGGTGAGGGGGAAAACCTTAACAGGCACGTTAGAGGTATAATAAACTACTTATTTGTAGGAAAAACCTCTTCTGATATCAATAAGTCAGGATCCTTCTTCCACCTCTGAAATGAATAAGTGCCATGCATAGTTATGAAGACAAAAAATGAAAAAATGAAAAAGTGAAAAAAGTTTGAAAAAATGAAAAACGAATATGGCGAAAGAAGAGAGAGGCTTCTTGTGTAGAGAGGTGATGTAAGTAACTCCATCAGGGTACTGACCAAGCTCGCTGGTAGCGAAGCCATGCTTGTGTTTCTATGTGACTCCGGCGGGGTATTGTCGAGGCCTGCTGGTAGTGGAGCAACACCAAAGATGAAACTAAGACTCTGACAACCATACTTCTTGTGCACCAAAATACCCCTCAACCCCAATCGAAACCACTGCATTGACTTGGCTTGGAATGTGTGTCAATCAACCAAAAGCATGGAATATGCTACATCTTACAATCAAGAGTGTGGAAACCAAGATGAGCTGAGAACTAAACAATACTTCCGAGGTGTTAGACTTGTTTTTCACGAACAAGGTCCATTCAGAGAGCTGGATTTCTACCAGTGTGTCGCCAAGTGTTGTAGCAGCTACAACCACCCTCCAAAATTTTGCCTGAGCTTCGTTTGGAGCCTCCCTACCAACCTTCACAACAGCATGCCTTGCTTCGTCAGGTACACAAGCTCCAGTGTTTTTCTTGCAGAGAGATAGCTTATCGATCAAACCTTGATTCATTTCCCTCACAGGCTATTCATCCAGACTTGGTCCAATAGCAGGCTGAGCAGCTCCTCAAGAATTTTCACAAATCTGGAGGGAAGCCAGCCTTCCTCCAAAAATTTCGCATTCTTGGTTGGCAGCCTACTGGGCCCCAAAATTGCACAATTCTGCTGAGCAAGCTTCACCCAGAAAATTGTGCAATTCTTCCCACTTGGGCTACTCAACCCAAAATTTTCACAAATTTGAGAAGAATTCAATTGCTCTTCCCAAAAATTACGCAAATCTTCTAAGCAACCAACCGAGCTCCCACCTAGAAATGCGCATTTTCTCCTAGCAGATTGAGCAACCTCTTCCATGTGCAATTGAGTTGACCGGTTCCCTCCGGGACCAAGGAAAATAGAATTGCATGCATGGGATGCTTCTCCCAAGGCAACATGAAAAGGTGGTTTTAGGGATCTATTTTTGGCAGTTGGAGGCCTCATGCAAGGATCATTTTAGAAACCTCCCACCAAGTGTCACTTTCCCTAGATTTGTGGCATGCGCGTCACAACCTCAATTTGATCAAAACTCATCAACCGGATGCTGCAGAGCTCATTCCTCACATCAACCTTGCAGCTTTGACATCCCACATCACATCTAGGAGTTTTCAACACATTCAACTTAGTTGTTTTGGGGTAAGCCCACTTTCCATGTCTTGTGTTGCATTTTTGGTGCTTTTTGTGTTTCACTTCGTATGAATGATGTCTTCTTGATTTCAAGGAGCGCTTGTTGTTTTTTTGATACATACTAGCTTGTACTAGAACTGTTTCAGTTTTCAGTAACATCTCACTGATGTCACATGCATGAAACTATTTTTCACAAACAGTTGCCGATTCGGTGACTCGCCTCACCCACATGCATGTGGTTCAATTTTATGAATCTGTCATTCACCATTTCCATGTATAGTTGTTCTCTTATTCTTCCACTCAGTATTGCCATGCATTCGCTTTCACATTCGCGTTCAGTTGTCCGTCGGCAAGTCTGGGCAGCCTTGGCCTGGACTCCGCCTCACCAAGACAACATTACGTAATCCTAAGAGGGAAGGCTCTATCTTACTCTCAGGAAATGCGCATTTCTTCCCAGTGATTGTCCTCTAGTCTTGCATTGTGTGATTCTGAGGGACAATGACTGCTGGTTGAGAAAATTGCGCAATGCAGTCACTGAGCCTGCAACCATTGCCAGCAGAGATTGTGCATTGCGCAATTCCAACAGTTAGTAGCCAGACTAGACTGTGCATTGCACAGTTCCAGAAATCATTTAGCCTCCCAGTAGTACATATTGTGTCTTGCGTAGTCTTGGTAGTCAGTCTCCCAACCTCCCAGTGGAAATTGTGCGACCTTCATGATCAGTCACACATAGAAATTATTCAAATTTCATGATCAGAAATTTTCAAATTAGCCATGAATCCACATTTTCGTAGTGCAGACAATGTAAAAATCCTGTTTTGCGCTACGAAATCAGTGTTTTCGTAGCGTGCTATGAAACCCCTAAAAAAGCTTGTTTCAGCATAAAGAACTCTGTTTTCTGCTTTTACTAGTTAACTTCCAGAAGGTTTCCTGAGCAGTTGAGAATTCAATTTTGAAAACTGAAAGAGGATTTTCTTCCTAACATGAAAAATTAAAAAAAACTCTTTCATTTTCTTCAAATTGGTTCTAAGGTGGGAGGAATTTATGGTTAAACTTGCGCTACAAAACTGCTGAAAGTCAAGCTTTGTCTTCTCGTTTTAGCAGTCGTTTTCAAGATTAGTTTCTAGTTACAGGAAAACATATTTTGGAATTCTGAGGGAGGTCACTCTTCATCAACTCTCCATCTACAATAGCCTATCTCACTTTCTTCATAAGTGTTTTCAGTTGGGAGATACTAAGCTTTCATTGAGACCCTAATTTCAGAAAACGAATTTTTCCTGTTTTACACATGTTTTTCAAGGACAGATTCTAGACAGCTAGAGATGTTTTTAAAAAACCAAGAGAGGTTTTTGTTCTAGAAATCACGGAATACAAAAATTTCCTTTAGTTTCAAAAAATGTGTCATGGATGTGAAGATAAAGGCTCTATCCCACATGCTAACTTTCAAGGATCCTAAACCTAAAAACAGGGAAACATGTTCCCTAATTTCTAGGGTTTGTCATCAACAGTCAGGTGACAATGTGGGAGGCTTCATCAAATTCGACTTCATGACGTTGTAGTTGTCAAAGAATGCATTTAATGTTTATTTGAGGTGGTTTAGTCATAATAAGGAGTTACACTCCTAGTTGTATTAGGTCACTAGGACTGCTAGTTAACAATTAGTTGTAATTAATAGTTTGTTTTGAGTGTCAATAGGTGTCAAATTAGGAGGAATTCGAATTCCCCTCATGCTGGAGGAGGAATCTAAGTCCTGTAATGAACTCTATATATTGGAGAAAATCTAATGTATCAAGGGTTGGAAAATGTTATAGAAGAAGACTACTTTTGTAAATGCTATGCAGGGACTGATATATATAGAAGCAATTGGACTTTTCTGAAGCTGAGATTCTTAGTGTACTTCAATGAGCTTTATCTTTTATCTTTCATATGTTTTACTTCCATAGTCTTAATTCTTATTACTCAGAATTCATGGAGGAACATGCTCTGACTTCCTTTAAGTGTTGAACTATGGTGAATTGAGTTCTTGGGTCCTATCTTTGGATGTTTTTCTTCAATGTTTTAATACTTATTACTCAGAATTCATGGTTACTCATGCTCTGACTTCCTTTAGGTATTAAACTCTGATCAATCACTTTAAATTATTTCCTTTTGAATACCTTAATGTATCATTACTTAGAATTCCTGCCCACATGCTCTGACTCCTATGAACTTCAAGTTATTGAGACTTTCCTGAATGTGTCACTCTTTCATTGAAGTATATACAAGCCTCAGTTTTATAAGAAGAACTATTTGTTATCCTTATCTCTGTAACTGACTCCATAGCCCAATGGTGGCAAGCCTTCATCTTTTCAACCTACAAACACACAAAACCAAGATAGAGTTAGCCATCTATATTATCATTAATCAATATCATTAACCTTTGAGAGAGACCTCTTAGGTTGAGGAGGCTAAGCCTTAGCCAAAATTTGGTTTGAAATAGTTACTCAAGGTCTACTTGATCAACAACCTATCAGGGGTTGATTTTGTGATAACAGAAGGTAGCATACCGGATGCATCAAATCAAAGAGGAAGGTTGTTGACAACATGGAGGCAGAACAAAGTTGCAAGCTCAAGCAGATCAACTAATGATGAAATAAACTTTGGAGACTTAGCCTATGAGGTGATGACGTGATCGCATGAAGACATAGGATGGAAAAAAGAAGGAGTTGCATGTTCTGAAGTAGCAACTCAAGGAAGAACGTGAGTTGCATGGACAAGCGAATGAGTTGCATCAGGAATAGGAACAAAAGGAGGCACAACATGCACTCACGGATGAAACTTCGCATGTACAAGTTATAGATCCATCCCAACAACTGGCACGGAGCAGACATGGTGAGCATTGTTTTTGATCGCATGCAAGGGATTCAGCATCATGCATGTCATTGTGTGCACACATGCGATCCAACCCATTAAGAACACTCACAAAAGAGAAGACAAGAAGCAAGTCCGACTGGTGCTAAGCATGTAGTTGACAGTTGATGCGCATGACCACCAAAACACACTGGAAGATCAACATGGACACTATGCATCTATGTGTTTCTAGTTTTGTTTTACCAAGAAGACCATGCACATGGTAGCAGATGAGTTGGATGAAGGAGCCACACCAATGTACCCCAATGAAATAGAGGAAAGAGTTCGCTTCAGGAAGATGTCACCATGGGGTGCATGCACACCATCATGAACGACCAAAATTTGGCATCGACTCACCGCCTTCACCATCACAAGCATGTCAAAGAGTTGGTCTCACCACAAAAGACCAAGTGTCAGTGATGTCTTGCATGGCTTGCTCAATCCATTTTGTCTCACATGAGCACATGTGCATTGTAATGTAACGTCATGTCAAGTGGAAGTTCAAGTGTCAATAGTTGGATGTAAAAATCATAGAGTAGATGAAGATTCATGAGCGTAGATGAACTGTCACAAAGGGGAATGTCAAGGGTGACCCCACCCTTTGCTATAAATAGAACCTTATAACTCATTGTAAATTCTTTTGGTCAGCCAAGCTTCGATAGGAATATATTAGAGAAATATTGAACAATATTGTAATGAGCCTTGGCTTCTCCACTGTGTAGAGCTAGTACATATCTTTGGAGGAGTAAGCGGTTGTGGCTGTAATGTTCCACTATTGGAACTAGTGGTTGGACATGGATGTATTGTATGACATGGATGTATTGTATTGGTTTTCTTACGCATGCATGTATGGACTATTCTGTATAAGTATGTATGAATCCTTCTGAAATGTGTTGTTGGTTTAACCATCACTTTGGATTGCTCGCTAACTTGCCTTCCATGTTGTGATGTATCTTTGCTCATGTGTTCACTTCCAAGTCGAGTAGTATGACATGTTTCCAAGGGGTGCACTCATCTCAATCCCCGTGTGTTGGAACCTCTCATGCACCTTCCTTGACTCATTGCAGCTGTCAAACCCTTGCTACCAACAGAGTTAACTTACTTGCCTTCGTATGAAATCATGGTTGATGCATTACCATACGACCCACTGCTGGGACTCCTACACCAAACAGTCTGAGGTCTAATTGGGACTTCTTACCAGGGAGATCCCCTTACATGTTGTTGGGTCCAGCACCATCAGCAACTAGGCTGAAATCCACTTTCGTAACCCGGAAAAACCATTCCACCAACAACAAGAGAACCATACACCAACATGAAAAGCCATGCATGTCCAAACTAGTTAGGAAATCACACATGTAAAAGGTTACCTACAAGTATTCCTGCTAAAGCTACTTGAGTCCTTCTTTCCTTTCCTTGATCCTTGCTTTCTTTGCTTTTCCTTTCCTTTGCTCCAAACTAGAGTGCTCCAAGAAAACTATAAGTGACCAAGAGAGTGAGAGAGAGAGAGTATAATGAGAAAGCTCCAAACTTCAATTGGCAAAAGTTTGAACTGACAAAAGCTTTCCCATTGATCTTGAGAATCCTTTTTATGAATGACGCATCTATTCTCTTCAATTTCAATTATTTTCCTTCAATTTCCTCCTCACATGCAACCTGTGACCTTTCACCTTACTTTTCTCCTAATTTCCTTTATTTTCATAAATAAATGTGCCAGAAATTCCTTTTTTTCCTTTTAATGCCTTTGCCTTAGCCTTAGCCTTTGCCAATTTTCCTTAGCCAAAACACACATCCCGTGATGCCCACTAGGATATATTTTCCCAACATTCAGCTTGGAACAAGTGTCCCTTAACCGTGGTCTTATTTTTCCTTTATTAACTTTTATTACATGAAATTTTCACCAAGGTTGTTACACTCACCTAAAGGAAGCTTCCAACATCAAGGCTTAAGTGGTTTTAATGCTCCCTTTACCATATTTTAATAATACATTATGTGTATTCTTTCCGTAAATGTGTCAATTATTTCTCATTTAGTGTAATACTACTTGATTTGTTACATGGCTTATATTGGAATGAATTTTGCTAAGTATGCATTTTTTGTCTCCATGTGATCTTCCTTGCAGGTATTCATCCATAACGACAAAGAGGACATTGAGCTTGGAAGTGAAATAATCAAGGACAACATCAACGAATGTTAGCATCAGAGTGAGGTAGGTCATCTATCCTCCTTTGTGTTTTTTGGTATAAACTAGGAAACGTTTCACATATTTGTCTATGTTTGTTGGTAGATCCTCCCATATGACTAGAGGGATCATTTCTATCTACAGAAAGGATTGTTTGCATTACAAGAATTGTCACCTCGAAGTCTGTACATAACGTAGATGTATTTTTATTTGCATTATTTTTTATTTCCACTAATTCCTATCTTTATCGTATATATATAACTCTAATTTCGTTATTTATATAGTGCTACAACTCTAGAATTTAATTTGTTTAATTACATAGCATTGCAAACCTTGAACATATACATAGATGCATGTCTTATAGTTCTAACACATTATATGGTTATTATTGCAATTGATGAGCAAATATAGCTATAACTTATAGTTTAATTTAATGCTATAAATCTATAATAAACCTTACAATACTTTGTTTCACAGATTTAATTAATTACTCTATTTTCATGTTTATATTTTTCTTTCTCATATTTTCTAGAAGTTGTCACATTGCCTTTGTGGTGTGATTCTTTCTAGCATAGCTTGGTTTGAATATATTACAACTTATGATTGGCCACATATTTGTTAGCCATTGCATCTCATGTGCATCACTTACATAATTTAAGGTCATCTAAAACACTTGAACAAGTCACCTTTTATTACTAGTGTGTTTACTTGTCTGTAATTGTGTTTACTTTTCTACAAGTGTTTTTAATTTCCTACAAAGTGTGCTCTTTACTTACTTACAAAGAGTGTTTTTTTATTGAAATTTTGGTGTGGATTTCATTTGGTGACTTATGAAATCACCTCAATATCATTTCCTATTGCATTCATTTAGAATACTACAACTATAGATTGTACTAGAATATACAGTTCATAAAAGTTCACAAATTCCATACAGACCTTGGTCGATAATTAAATGAATAGCCCTTTGGTTGTCTTTCAAAAATATTAGAAATGTAATTAAATGGCCCATAAATAGGATAGAACCACCCAATGACCATGAGAAACACAACATGAATATTGGTAGAGACCACCAACACTAGATCCACTTCTCAACCATCTACATTATTTCAACACGAAGTCAATAATATTTGTTATTGCATAACCTCTAAAACCTTACTATCAATACCAAACAGTTTATCTCCCAAAGTTAATGTGATCCACACTTAATATGGTATTTTACTATAGTTATTCATATATATCTTCCACAATATATCTTTAAAAAATGTAACAATAGCAAGCATACAATGAACCCTGTAGATCTCTATGTTTCTACCTAATCTAATAGCAATTGGTAAAGAAGCTAATAAAAAAAAATCCAATTATATGAAACCATATTTAACATCAATCTAAACTTTGTTGGTCCATGCAATGTATTACACTCATCTTAACTAAGTCTTAGCCATAAATACCAATGGATTTTAGCTTGCTCTTCACATTTCATAGCCACACTTGTTAATGGAAATCTAGCTCCTACTCTAGAATTTATTGTGGCTAAGATACATCCTACTCTACTACAACTCAAAAACCTTGTTAATTTGTAATTTATCATCTAAATTTCTAGTTTAGTCATAATAACAATAATAGAAAATTGGACTATTGAATCTCTCCATTCATTTCCAAACTTAAACTAGGGGATCACTACAAATATCACACACAATAGCAATATGACTACATTCTTTTCCAAATTAATGGAATTTCCCAAAATACTATCAGCATGTTGTTGATAGTCTTGGACCTACCAACATTCAAGGGGATCTCCCCGATATAAGGTCCCAATTAGATCTCTCACTATTTAGTGTAGGAGCCCCATCCAAAATACAACCTAGTTGAAATCTACTTAAAGATTTTCCTTAGCTTTAGGTGTCAGCAAGAGAGAGCATTGCATATGTTACTTTGAAAAGAAAGTAAGTGTGGCTGGTGAATGTTTGGTTGCAAGTACATAAGGGATATTCCAATGTAGAAAGAAGAGAAAGTGAGCCTCTGAGAGAGATGTAATAGTACAACTCTAGTAGAAACACACACAAATAGGAAATATTTGTGTAAGATCCTACAAAATAGTCCACAAATATTCGACGATCATTATAACCATTACAATGAATTCTCAATATGATAAGCACTAAACAAACTCAAATAGTTAAACTACTTTAGTACAAGTGAAAAACAAACATGAGCCATAAACAATTATAGAACAATCTTACAAAGATTCACAATCCATGTATGAAAATGTGTTGGCCATCAAACTTGAAATATTAACTAAAAGTACCAATATGCATGTATACAACGAACATCACTTGCTCCAATAATGGAGCGTTGGAGCCACCACTTGCTCCCAAAAAGTAATAACTTTGTCTCTCTTGTTCCTTATGGGAGAATCCAAGATGAAACATCCCTTGCTTGCACAATGAGGGTGTATATATAACAAATGGGGTGATCCTTCACCTCCCTTGTGACTCTTGTACTACCCTCACGGTTGTTTGAATTCTCTATGACTTTTCAACTCTTACATGATTCTTTACATTTTGTACATGTCCTTTGGAATTCCACTTTACAATACATTTCAAATACGAATTTACATAATCTACAAAATGATGTGGCACATGATGAGTCATGACATAACATGAAATGACATTAATGACATGGAATGCATGATGACATTAAAATGTCAAGCCATTATTTGATGTTGTTTTCTTTATGTCTCCTTCAAGATAGAACATGATCTCATTTTACACCTCCATATGGCTAAAGATGAGGAGTCTTCAGTGTTATTAGATCTTGAGTTGTTGTTGCAAGTTGATGTCCCCTTGCTTCCTCTTGAATGACCAACTTGTATTTGCAGCTACAGAGGTGCCTTCTAGCATGGTCTCCTCCTCCATCTCCTTCTTCATCATCTTGTCATATAATGATAGTATACCTACATATGGAATTCACTCATGATAAGATTACATCAGTCTAATAAACCTGTTGGGAACAGGTCCCTGGGGGTTAATTTTGGGGTTAAAAACCCAAGCTTTGGGGAAAAAGGCCCGAAGTTTGTATAAATAAATGTAAAGTCTCCAAATTTTGTGGTCGCTGAGCATGAATATATCAAGAGTCAAAAAGGGTTTTCCACCCTTAGTCTAGATAGGTTGTGTCAGTTTTAGAAATCCGCCCTTGGTCCACGGACCATGGGATTGCATAAAAAGGAGGTCTTAGAGGAGTCTAGGAAGGAAGGAAGTAAAGTACAAGTACTTGATGAGTCTAGAAAGAGCTAAGAGTTAGAGTCTTAGCATAGGAAGAGGCTCTACAGCTAAGTGCACAGAGGCCTAGGGTAGAAGTCTGCAGCTGAGTGCACGGACCCTTGCAGCTATGTGCACAGGGCAGATAGAGTCTATATTGAGAATCTAAATCATCAATAAAGAGAAGTATTATGAAATTAACGTGTATTTTTCCTTTGTGGATCGCATGTGATTATGTTATGTTAAGTTTAGGGTTTATGTTATAATGCTAATTTGATGCACGGATGTATATGTTTCTATCTATTATATGAATGCAAATAATGATATATGTCTATGTGAAGATGATCTTAATTGCATGGTAAATTTGGTGAACACTTACGCTAATTGAGGAAATTATACAATAAAACAGTAGTAATGGCGCGTAAGTACCTGAGCCACTGGGTAGGGTTACGCGAAGGATAGGCGTATACCTTTGCGAGGGTTTTAAGAGACGGAAGAGAGTACATCAATAAGCCCTAAGGGATTCTTAATCTACTCAAAGGAAGGGTTTAAGGTATAAAACCAACATCATGACCATCTCAGCGTGTGGAAACTTGGTTCATGCATCCCCCCCACACTGCTTCGGGTGAGACTTCAGTCTGCACTCCACGGACTGATGCCGAAAGGGCTAATAGTGTAGGGATTTGCTTGGCTGACTAACACTGAACCTGGGTCAGGGCCCATCAAGAAAACAAATGGTTTCGTTGCTGGGACCGAGATCTGCATAATGAGATGTGTGATGTCGCATCATTGGAATCCAACTAAGAAAGAGATCAAAGACTAGTTGGATAGAAATATCAACGAATTCGTGGCGCAAGAGAACAAGAATCCGCGGTTGATGAAAGAACAGTGGTTGGACAGATATCTGTACATAGAAATACATGAAATCTTCTTCTATTCCTTCACGGTTGAGTTATATGAGTGGATTGCAGAGTTGGCAGACGGCCAAGGGAGGTGGAGGCTTGACAATATGATTGTTTGGACACTGGAGTTATTGTGGAGATTGGAAGCCTCTGAAGATAAGATTGCATGCGCTGTCAACCATTGGCTCAACCACATTATAGGAGGGTTTGTGACATAGTTTGTGGTCGATACTTCCATCAGTTACAATGAAGCAGAGCATCGCTTCTTCAAAGGACAACAAGGTAAGTATTTGAAATCACTAAATACGCGGATTAAGATGCTCTTATGTGAAAAGCGAGTTATGCAGTTACCTTGATGTTTGGAGCTACGCAAAGTGGAAGGTATTTTAGGGACAAAGGAAGAAAAGGTCTTGAATATAGCTTGCTGATTGAACCTCCTTTGAGTGACGACAAAGAAGCAATGCAATCTTCTCCACTAAGCGCTATTCGGTTGATAAGATAAGGGTTCCCGCCAATACCTACACCACATCCATCCTCATGCCATCCATCCACACCACCTCCATCCTCACCTCCACCACTCACCTCATCACCCACACCACTACCACCTCCACCACTGTTCAATATGGAAAACTTCGTAAAGCTACCTGTATTCAAGGGCGTAGGAAATGAACATTTAGACTAGTTTTGGTTTGTTGCAAAGGCTGTATGGGAAGCTCAAGGTGTCATGGACGACAAAATGAAGAAAACCACACTAGTTAGTGCTTTGTAGGACCACGCACTAAGATGGTACATTAAGTACAATACTGATAACCCAATGTCTATGTTGGCAGATATCCTGATTGCACTGAATAGAGACTTTATTTGACCTAAGTCTTGAGCATAATCAATTGTGGGATTCAAGGCGATCATGATGAAGCCTGGGTAGACACCCTGGGATTTGGATCAAAGATTGAAGTGTATGATTCGTGAAGCTAACATGAACCTAACTAATCGGCAGCACTGCAAATGGTTCATGGCCTCGCTCCTACCCCACCTAAGAGTTGCATTATCACAACCAAAGATTGGGACCTAGGAAGAAGCTCTAGAAATCACGATGAGACTGCATGAGACACCAATGATGGATGCTAATATGGGGGTTGAGAAGATTCACGTGTGGTTGTAGAACCTTTTCCACAAAATGCAAATTCTGAAGAAAGATAGAACAGCTCGGCCGGAGGTGCGCGAAGAATTCTGGTGCTTGAAATGCAAAGGTCAGGGGAATGACAAGGATCACTGTCCAGTCTTTGTGAACTATTTTGTAGCAGGGGGACCAATGCCTCTAAGGCCGGAGGCTGTAGCAGGGCCAAGTGTAGGTCCTACACTATGGTGCGATATATGCTAGGTAGCTGGGAAACATTCGATCGGCAACTTCCATTTGCTACAGAAATTTGTACAGACACCGCAACAAATCTTCTACGATTTCTGCCAATCAGTAGGTCATGACGAGTGCAATTACCATAGTTATGAATTAATGATGGAAACGACACCTGCATACATGGTGTAGGTAGAAATGCGGCCTCTGGAACAAGGCGCTGGGGGAACGCGAGGTGAGTACCAGGGGGGTAGCCGAGGCTAAGGTGGAGGGGGGCCTGGTAGAGTCTGAGGGTAGCTGATTTGTTACAATTATGGAGGATCAAGACACTACGTGAGAGACTGTCCGAATCTGATACGATTGTCATGCTACTACTGTACTCAGTTTGACCATGCAACTGAGAATTTCCCTATATTTTTGGCTAATATTTGCGAAAAGGGGATGCAGCCTCCGTAACTGACGCAGAACCTCTAGATGATGAGGGCTGAGCCTCACAAGGAAGACCCCAAGATAAACATTATGCTGCAGAGTGGAACAACAACTGGGGAGGATAAAGGGAAGCAGCCCGTAGAAGGTGAATGGGTCCACAAAGCACCAGAAAAGGAAACTCGGTTTGATTTGGAGCACGCAAAAGAAACATTTATGGAAGAAAAGAAAAGCTTTGCTGAGGCCTCTACCTTAGGAAGTTAGGAGAAACTAGTTGAAGAAATGGACCCATCCATGATTACCACATTCAGAGAGACCTGCATGAAACTACTCCATGATAGTAAGGCTGGGAAGGGACTGCAGGAACTGATCAATCGATGCACTGGAAAGGACAACACTACTAGCGAACCGTGCATAGTCAGAAAGATTTGGAAGCATAAGGCAAGGACTGGACATGAGATGAGACTCACCATGCAGATAGGGGAATATGAAATGGACCAAGTTATCTTGGATTTGGGGATTGACGCAAATGTTTTGCCAAAACAAACATGGGAAAGAATGGGGAGACCTGCACTCCAGTGGTCTCCGATCCAGTTAAGGATGGTGAATCAATAGAAATCTATCCCAATGGGGAGGCTGTAGGGGGTAACAGTTGACATCGAAGGCGTGAGCGCACTGGCATATTTTGAAGCAATATAGATTGTGAATGATAGCATTCCCTACCCTACGCTCCTTGGGATTGATTGGGCCACTGACATGAATGGGGTAATCAACTTGAAGAAGAAAAAGATGATATTTGAAAAGCATTTTCTCTGCGTAGTGGTGCCATTGGATCCTGCAGAACGACCGCGCTATACAGAACCAATTCGTGATTATGAAAGTGATGATGATTTGGACCATATTTACAAGATAACGACATGAGACTAGGATTGGGTAAAACCAAAAGCAGATGGATGTATTGCATGGGACCACAAGAGCTCCTACACATCAAATTCGGGCAAATAACTAGAGCACTAGCAGAACCGACTGCATGAGTTGTCTATGCTGCATTGTAATATGATGACCAAGTCGTTGCGCTGCGTATCATCAAAGGTAAGGAATCTGCCTCACTATGATGGGCTAGATGACGTTGATCACTTTTTGGATGCATTTGAAAGAGAAGTGTTAGAGAATCATCACTTCCAAGCCTTGGATTGGGCACTGCACGCTATGTCCGCAAGATGGTGGGGTACACACAAGGATAATTTCGGTGATTGGCGCGAATATAGGAGGATGATGAGAATACGTTTTGGACAGCCGAACATATGGATGATAGATAAGTATGATAGAAGGGATGATCTACGTGATCACCTGGCCAAATGGACTAGGGCTTATGGAGTGGAGCCGCAGCCTGAATGGGTGCATCTGTTTTGTCATACCCTGGATGTCATACCAATGAATTGGTACTTGGAAATAGAGCTCCACCATGGCACTGAAGAATGGGACATCTTGCGCCATGGGTTTATACGGAAGTTCAACTTTGAGGATGGGTTTCATTGTATTGATGTAGTGCTACAAGAGGTTAAAGCAATGATATTTAGGATACCACATGATCTTTTGGACCTGATTCAACCTGATTGGACTACCCAAGTAAGCCATGTGCTGGAATGATATAACATGACTGCTGAAGAAGAAGACGAGGATCTCAAAAAGATTAATATTCCAGAAACCGAGGGTCACCATGAGGTTGAAGGACCGCAAATAGAGGATCCAGACATAACTGTGCCATTGAAAACTAGACAGGTCAACATTGGCACAAAGGCGGAGCTGAAATTTGCGAAGATTGGGGACTATTGGGATGACGTGACAATAGATAAGGTCGCTGAGCTCCTCTGCTAAAATCAGGATTTGTTCCCCATGAAGTTTTCTTACTTGAAGGGAATAATAGGAGACCTGGGTGTCATGAATATCACCCTGAAACTAGACGCAAAACCTATGAAACAACGACCTTATTTTCTTAATCCAAATTATAAGGAAAGGGTCTGTGCTGAGTTAGATAAGATGCTCGTGGCAAGTATTATTGAACCAGTGGAAGAATCTGATTGGCTAAGCCCAATAGTGGTTCAGGAAAAGAAACAAAAAGAAGAAATAAGGATATGTGTAGATCTTCGAAAATTGAATGATGCTTATGTGCATGATCCTTTCCCGACCCCGTTCACTAACGAGGTCCTGGATAATGTAGGCGGCCAAGAAGCATATTCTTTCACTAATGGGTTCTCTAGTTACCATCAGATCAAAATCACACCTAAGGATAGAAGCAAGATGACCTTCGTGACTGAATGGGGATGTTTTCAGTACACCGTGACGCCTTTTGGGTTGAAGAATGCACCAACAATCTTTTCGCGTGTAGTCATTATGACATTCAAAGACTTCATTTATAAATTTTTGGAGGTATACTTTGTGTTACACTGAAATTTGTCACCATGATTATCTGCAGTTAATATGGCTCCATCAACAGTCATATTATCCTCCTTGGCAAGCCTTATACCTCTGCTCTCCATGTCAAACTTCAAGAAAGA
>APFE031159447.1:0-13438 GCA_000404065.3 Pinus taeda
CTAGTGTAACCCCTTATTATTATTAGTACAACCCCCTTATTATATTGATGTACCCATGTAGTGCCCATATGGTTACTATTGTGCCCCATAGAAGCCCACTATTGTTATTATTGTGCCCTTACATTATTATTGTTATGTAGGCTCTGATTATGTTATGACCCCTTAGACTCCTAAATATAGAAAAGAGGTCTTTTCATTTGTATCATCCAAGAATTGTTCATTTATGTAATGTAAAGGAGGTTGCCCCCTCGAAGAGGCTGAATTTTAAGGCGTTGATCTATCTTTTCTATCTTTTTCTTGAGTTGGTTTCATAACAATTGACCAACTCTGAGGACTTGACCATCAGTCTCTATGTGTGAGTCTTATGTGGGATATTAGCTCTACAGGTACCACTAGACCAGTTCTCTTCTCTCTCTCTCTCTTTAATTTTCATTTTGTCATTCCAGTGTTTTTGTTCTCCTCTTTCTTCAATTCCTGCTTCTTACCATCAATATTGAGTTCCTTTTCTGAAGAAAAAATGATACAATGTAGAGTATAAGACATGAAAGATGATGAGCAATGAAATATAAACTAATGTAGACTATAAAGAATTTATACGATATACCTCAACATCAACAATATTGCCAATGTCATTTTTCTCCATAAAAGCAAGAAACTCAAACAAGTTTTCTTCAATTGGGCAATAGTGGACACTATGTGGCCAGATGATTTGTATAAAAAAATCAAATAAAAGGTCAACATAGAAAATAACACCTTAGTAAACTTATTATTCAACCTTCAAGGAAATCTTTAGCACAATCATGCCAACTAAGATACATGCTAAAATTATCAAGTTGTAGATTACTTATACAATGAGGAAGTACAAAGAAAAATTTTAGAAAATGCCAAAGCTAAGTCCAAAATAAAATGAAATGAAGTAAAAAGGATACAATAATAGGATAGCCTCATATACATGAATATAACCAGATAATATAGAAGGCTAAGTGAATAAGTCTAGGGCTAGAGGTCGATGATGTCAAGAATGCCAAAGTCTAGTGAGCATTTCTTCAAATAAGAACTACTATTTGGGTCCATTATCACATATGAATAAGCCAACAAGTCTATATCAAATTATTAATGCTTTTCTTATATTTATGGATCACTATTGTATAATTGGATAAATTGCAAAGACAATTCCCTTCCCATTGTGTTCTTGACCTGTGGTACACTATATTAGCTGTGATTTGGAGAAAATTTCCAACATCGAAAATATGTAGCAGTCACCACTAGTAATACCCCAAATAGATTATTTTGAAATGTAACTTTCATATTCTACTTACTATATGATTCTTGAATGGAAAATCCACACTAGATTCCAACACCAAACTTCCACTTTGAGGGAACACTTGTGGCCATCCTTAATCAGTCAAACTCAAAACATTAGTGATCATTATAATGAAAAGGTAAAATAAGAGTAATTTTGATCTGTTTTGCAAATTTACATGAAAAGCACCAATAGTTTTCCCATATTTACCATCATTGTCTTCCTGACCTATGGTACAATATATTAGTTGTGATTTGGAGAAAATTTCCAACATCAAAAATATGTAGCAATCACCACTAGTAATCCCCCAAATAGGATTATTTTGGAATGTAACTTTCATATTCCACTTACTATATGATTGTTGAATGGAAGATCCACACTCGATTCCAAAACCAAACTTCCAATTTGAGGGAACACTTGTGGCCATCCTCAATCACTCAAACTCAAAACATTAGTGATCAAAATAATAGTAGTTTTGATTTGTTTTGCAGATTTACATGCAAAGCACCAATAGTTTTCCCATATTTACCATACTTGTAAGTTCCAAGATATAACACATTGATTTATCTTTTAACAAATACTTGATTCAAGGCAAACAAGAATTTAACATATTAAAATAATATGACCAATGTTTAATCCTCAATTAGTTGAAACCAATTAGCACAAAAACTTCAAGAAAGAGCAACAAGTAGAAAAACAAATCCATCAATTAATAATCAGTAAAAAAAAGGATAATCTTTTTGTTGAAACTTGATAAACAACTATAAATATTAACAAACCACTATAATTACTAATCTTGTTCAAAGAGAAATACTACTTAGAGAGCTCATCTTCCAAATTATTTGCTCTATCTATGAAGCTTTCAACTATCCTCAAAACAAAATTCGCATTCATTCTTTTAGGTTTCTAAAGTTTCCCAAAGGCTTTGCCAAATGAATCAGTGAATTGAAATGATTTTCATAAAATGCTTCTGGTACTGAAAAATATAGTTTGACCATGTGATATACAATTCAAGCAAGTAAAAATTTGTGTACAATATTTCTTAAAAGACTTCATGTTAAAAGGAAAACTTACATATTTCGAATAGAAAAAACAACTTAATGGAGATGGTCACTATTACAAAACAATATGCTGGATATAAAACTACACAAAATCCTAACAATGGAGATGGTCAATATTACAGGTAGAACTAACAAAATGCTAATTGTAATATAGTTGATTGATCATTCTAAGTGAAGCCAACTAGATACATACAAGTTTTCATTTTCAACTTTCTTTCCCATATCTTTATTAGAGGTGGAAGCTAACTTGCATGCATCTCGCAAGGCTATTTTAGCAAGAGTATATGTTGCATTCTTATATTCCACCCTTGCTTTTCCATGAATAATCACAACATATATTATAGGAATTAGTTGCTACATTAGCTGAATTGTCAGCTTTAACCTTCTCTTTACTCGAGGTATTGATCCTTCCCCTTCTTCTTTGTTATCAATCTCATCTTTCTCATGTAGCCAACATAGGAATAATTTTGGTTCAGGAAGAATAAAGATATTCATATGATGTCTTCAAATTTGAAAGGATGCATTTTTAATATTTAGCTACTAGTAGAATAGTCATAGGAAGACCTTAAATATAACCAGACCTTTTCTGTGAAGCAGTTTGTTGCAAATGCCCATGATATCACAACATCGATGAAAATAAATGGTCAACAATAAGTAAAACTTTTTTCCTTAGCATGAACACTCGCTTAGTCTTCATAAAGAAACATAAACCATTTCAAACTACAAGGAATAAAAAAAAGAACACCATTGATATAAATTCACATAATACTGAAAACAAAAAAATAAG
Organism: Pinus taeda; assembly: GCA_000404065.3. Classification (NCBI taxonomy): domain Eukaryota; kingdom Viridiplantae; phylum Streptophyta; class Pinopsida; order Pinales; family Pinaceae; genus Pinus; species Pinus taeda. The sequence continues at coordinate 3,152 of APFE031159447.1, forward strand.
TGAATTTTCTAGGTAGTAGCTCAAAACCTTGTAGTGGGAAGATTCCCTCAAGCTTGAGTAATATCTACATGCTAGGGAATGAGTTGTGACACTTGTTTCTTACGTTTACTAGGAATAATTGCAACTGGAGCTCCAATGTTTACTTTAGATAAATAGTATTGGTGTTGATATGCAATTTTTCCCTCCATCATTAGCAATGACACAGTTGTTGCGGTCACAGTGATTGCAGATTCAACGTCTTTTATGTTTGACTGACTAGTGTGCCTAGTAATTATTGGTGTTAATCCTGAGATAGGGAACAAATGCTCAAGATTTCTCCTCGAAGGAACCTATTGAGGGTTTAAAGTTCCAGACCTTACATATTCACCCAAACTCTAATACATGGCAGCAACTTGCAAGGCTAAGAGTCTCTCACTAGTATGAGGCCAAAATTACGTTAATCTAGAATTCAAAATTTGTTGATTGAAATGATTTCTATCAGCCAATCCTAAAGACAACCAAATCATTTTGATAATTGATTCAACTAAAAAGTCAAGTTGAGCGGGTGAGAGAGCCCTGAATCCTAGTTTCCCTTTATATAGCATAATTTAAGGAAGAAACTGTAGACGGTGTCGTTGAATGAAAACTTAGTATTATTTGCCCTATAACAACTACATCTTGAGAGCCTTGAAATTGATGAGGGGTGATCATGTGACCCTGTATGTTGGTCTCTATTTGGGTGATTACACGTGGAACTGTTGATTGAGGAATTGAAATAAGTTGTCCAGTGGAATTTGGGTGTTTGAATATGTTCTAAATAAGTTGAAGGATGAAAATCAGAGGCTACGAAGTATGGAGGTTTGTCCATATAACTTGACACTTGGAGCTTATGCTTGAGGGTACACCACATGAGGAACCTTAACTTCACACATGTATAGCTTGAAGAGAGAGTTCTTTAGTTGGAGACGTTATCTTGAGGAAAATATTAGGTTGCTTATGTAACTATTTTAATGGTGGATAATAAAGCTAGATAACTAGGAGATCCTACAAGGGTTCTTCTTGTTTGTACCCCAGATTCTTTTTCTCCTAGAATTTGAGTTTTTGGATGATTCTTTTGAACATACTTGGATGGAGCCTTTTCTTTGTATGATGTGTCTTCTTCTGCTGCTTCATTAGTTTCTTCTTCTATATCATTGTGATTTGATGTGGGAAAGAATTCATCATAATCATCCTCTTTTGTTGATGTTACCTTTTTCAGATCTCTACATGATTCGTCAATCACAAGATCAATGCATTCAACAATTTTCCAAAGTCACTTATTGTAACATTTGTATCCTTTGCTTCTAGATGAGTAACGAAGAAGTATTCCTTCATGTGCTCTAGCTTCAAACTTACCAAGTTTTTCATCATTATTTTTAATGAAACATTTTCTTCCAAAAAATCTAAAATTCTTTATAGTGGGAGGCTTACCATACCAAAGTTCACATGGATTTTTATCATTATTCACATCAACATGAGCCTTCTTGAGAATATTTACTGTGGTATGTACAACTTCACCCCAGAAGGTGTTAGGAGTTCGAGACTTATCAAGAGTAATACGAGGCATTTGTTGAACAATTCTATTCATTGTTTCTACCATGCCATTTTGTTGAGGAGTTCTAGCTATAGAGATTTTTCTTTTTATGCCATGTTGTTTATAAAAAATCAAAGAATTCATCTGATATGTATTCTCCTCCTCGGTTAGATCTGATACATTTTATTTTTAGATCTAATTCATTTTGAACTAATTCTTTGAAGAATTTAAATTTATCAAATACTTCATCTTTGTGTTTCCATAAATCAATCTAGCACATTCTAGAAAAGTCATCAATGAATAAGATATAGTATTGTTCTCCACAAGGTGACTTTTTCCTTACTAATCCACACAAATAAGTACGTATAAGTTCAAGAGGTTTACTTGTTGATCCTTCTTTAGCATTGAATTAAACCCTGGTTTTCTTATTGAATTGATATGAATTACATATGTTACTTTCTGGTAGGGTGATGTTGGGTAGATCACGAACAACTTTGAGGCTAATTGATTTGCTTATTTTAGAGAAGCTTAGATGTCCCAACCTTCTATGCCATAACCCATTTTCCTATGCCTTTCCTAGGTAACATTGTTCTTGGCCACCTTTCAATATATACATATTGCTCAGGGTTCATGTTCCTTTTATTATAGTCTTTCATGTGTCAAGTTCACGAACCACACATTCTTTTGATCGAAATACCACCTCATTTCCTTGGCCACACATTTGGCTAACACTCAACAAGTTATGATTTGGTCCATCAACATACATAACATTGCCATCTTTAACCTTTCTCTTAGAAAAATAGAAACTTTACCCTTAATGACAATAGGTGAGTCATTTCCAAAAGTGACATTCTTTTCTTTATCTAAAGTATTGTGTGAAATAAGTTTATCTTTATCACATGTGATGTGTTTTGAGAATCCACTATCAATGTACCATTTTTTTTCTTATCCTTCTGCAAACAATGCCATGCCACAACTTTCAAAGTGTAACTCCTTCCTTTTCCACACCTTAGAATTTGTTGATATTTTCTCTTTTTGAGATGTTGGATGTAATTTTCTCCTTTATTTAGATTCTTCATGTCCAAAGTTATTGCGAAATGAGAATTCAATTTCATCTTTAAGATGTGAGAAGTTATTATAAGTGTTCTTCTTTACTCTTGTCGCATTCCTTTGTTTTCTTGCTTCTCTAGTCATGATGGTTTTGTATGCAACACATTGAGCAGCCTTATGACAAAATTTATGACATGAGAAACATTGTCCATTAAAGAAGAAATTTATGTGATAATAGAATCTTTTGGTGCTTCTGTTGTTGTTCATCCTTGGATTATAGTGAACATGATTTACCTATGGAATGCCTTTATTCTTTTGTTGAGGACTGAAGCTTTGCTCACTATTTTTTGTTGCATTTAGATAGCTTCCAGTGGTGGCTGAAGACTTTTCTATTTGACATGTTTCTCCAGTGTATCCAAGACCTGTCTTCATAAGAGGAGAGTGTTGTACCTTGATAATTTCATCTAAGGTTTCAGATCTTTTAGAAAATCTAAGATTCAGAGTTTTTATTTTCTCAAGTTCCTTTCTTAGACTTACTACCTCACATTCTAACTTCTCATTATTCTTTTCTGTTTCTGTGAGTTGATGCTTCAATGTATCTATGGATACCTTTTTTTTCTTCCAAGCAAATTTTGAATTGAGTAATTTCTTCAAATAAATCTTTTTCCTCTAAATAATCCACAAATTTATCATTAGACTCATTAGTATTTTTCTCAAAAGACATGAGTAATTTAACATCTTGATCAGATTCTCCTTCTTCACTATTTGATAAGCCAACACTATCTTCATGACTATAATAACTTCTTCTATTGTCAACCGTTTCCTATTATCTTTTGCAGTATCCTTCCCTTTGTCATGGTTGTATTTATGAGGAAATTTAGCAGCATAATGACCAACTCTACCACAAGGAAAACATTTGAAGGGAAGCTTACCTATGAACCTTCCAGTGCCCAGTTGAAGTTTCTTTACAAAGTTCACCTCATCTTATTTTGATATATATCCTAATTGCTTGTGTTCTTCCTTTTATTTTCCTTTTGCAGATGCTTTAAATGTGTCTTCTCTGATTTCTGAGGGACCTCTTTTCCTCATTTCAAAAGTAGCCGAGATCCCATGAAGTTGAACAATAGTAAGAGTCTGCAGATCCTGCTTCTCTTCAATGGAAGACACCTTTTACTCAAATTTAAGAGATAGAGATCTTAAGATTTTCTCTACTAAAGTGGTGTCCTTTATTTCTTCACCCACATTTTTCATGTGATTTACAATCTCATCTATATGTAGAAAGAAACTAACAATACTTTCATCATTATGCATTTTGAGAGTTTCATATTGAATTCTGAGAGTTTAGAGTTTAGGAATTTTTACCTTGGTATCGCCTTCATAGATTTGAATGATTATGTCCCATAGTTTTTTTTATGTGTTTAACTTCATAACTTTGACAAATTTTGATTAAGTCAAACTTCCCAATAATGCATTGAAAGCTTTGGTATTGGTTTCATACGTCTTCTTTTCTACTGCATCTGTGGGAACTACGGTTGGATATTAGTAACCTCCTTCCACAATTTCCCAAACAGCTACTCCAAGGGACTGAAGATACGATCCGGTTATTGTCTTCCAATATATTAAATTATTCCCGTTGAAGAGTGGTGGTCGGATAGATGTCATTCTATCTTGATTTCTTATCTTGGGAGATATTCCTTCAAGTGATCAATCTTCTTTTGAAGGACCTTCTCTGATACCAATTGTTGGGAAAAATACTAAGAGCGGGGGGGCCGGGGGGGGGGGGGGGGGGTGAATCAATATTTAAAAAACTCGCAATAGTAATTTTCTTTTATGAAATATGTATGCGACTTTACTAAACTCAAGTCACATATGTACGTTATTGTTGTAAAAGAAACTAGCGTATGCTTATTCAACTTGTAAAACAACTAATTCTTTATTTGTTAAACTTAACCCAAAATGTAAGAGATTTAGCAGGAATTTGATAAGAAGTAAGCAGGTGCAGTAAGAACAGAATAAAGTATCACACGTAAAAAACACACATGAACACTAGGATTTAAGGTGGAAACCCAATGTGGGAGAAAACCACTATTTCTGTCATCTTAGTCTTCAAACTTATTACTATCAAAAACTTCTTACATTCTTGTACTGGTGTAGACTGATGCAAATACGCAGGCACCCAGGCTACAACCTTCACTCATTCTCCAGCTCCTACTAGAAGGGAGCTCCAACCCACTGACCTGATTACCAACTACTACTGGTAGGAAGTTTTGACTTCCTCACCGAAGGCTCCAACCCTTAGCAATGTTCGTGGACCACGTTTCATAAATTTTCACACTGGATCCACTGAATTTAATACATCACAATTTGTAGATCAACTGAAGCAAACGTCAAGTTAATTCAAACAAAATAGTGAGATCATTGTAACTAGAACATAGAAATGAACTCAAATTACCACATCAACACACAAAATCAACCTCAACCCTGATCATTCATATCCCAACATGTATACACTACTTCACTTAAGGCAACCCACATGTATACGCACTTTTCTGTAGAGCAACCTATGTACAAATCTCAATATGATAAGAACTTGTAATTTTGAATCAGACAAAGAGTTGACCAGAATTATTCTGAAATATTTTGTTAGCTTATAGAATCGTCATATAGTTAGCAACATCAATAATATTTTCAGCCAATCAACATGTAACCAAATTCAACTTCATCATTCTATCAGTTCTACTTAATACATTATCACTCAACTTAGATCAACATGAGGACAACATTGACAGATAGCAAAGATACAACAACATTGATTAGGTTGATCAATCATTTATGAACATAAACCCTTCCTTTATGTATGCAACTTTGAAGAAACGAACCCGCATGTATACGTGACTTAACCGAGACCACGTATAGATTTGCAAATTTTGACCTAAAATTGTGTAGCTCTTTAGAACTTCAAAAAGACCCAAATCATAATATTCAGAGATAAAAGCATGCGTCAATACTTAGATCTAGTTAATCCATAAGCATATCATACAATGGAAAGTCATTTCAGGTCTCATGATCCCGATCCATCATTGTATTCATTGGTGCATAATTATTTCATATCTATGAGTCAACTATGTCCCTTACAATGCAAATATACTTCATATTGAAGCACTCATCAAAAACACTTTCACATGCACACTTAGCACTCTGATCTTCACCTCCCTATATAGTTAGAGCCTTAGCCAATACCATGAGTCAAAACTACACTAGTTTCAATGGTAATCTTGGACGGGATCAAGTAACCGCTACTGCGGTCAATATTATGTGGTAATACAATGGTAAGGACCCTTGGTATTCTTAAATTAGTGCACCAACATGTACACGACTTTGCTTCTTTGTACTTGCATGTATATGTGCCTTGGCCTTAACGAACCCGCATATAGCTCTTCAAATATTCACCTTTATCAAACTTTTGATTCTGGTCTATAAACCTTTGTCCCATCATTCTATTATTATGTTCCATCACTTTGTCACCTTTGAACTGACCTGTGGATTCATTTAGTTAACATGTACTTGTTAAGTTACAAGTGAGTTTCCATCAAGGACAACACATGCATCATAATGCCAACAATTTTCTCTCAAAAGGGTTTCCACAAAAATATTTGTTTCATGTTTTACAATTGATAGATCTCATATTTTTTTTCCTTAAGGTTTATGAAGATTTAAATAAGTAAAATTTGTATTATACTAATTCACCCCATGCTCTCAGTATAAGAATGTGCTCAACATTGGGAATTACAAGTGGTAAAGGTAAATGAGGCAATATTAAAAAACATGATCTTAACCTTTTCCTCACTTGGAAAGAGGTGATCCAATAATGAAAATAATTATTGTAGAATGTTAATAATAGGTTCCATTGCAAAAGGAGGTCCATCAAAATGTTTGATTTTAATGTCTACATAAGTACTAAAAATCTCAAGGAAAACACCATAGGAGCATCACAAATTTAGTGTCTAGTAGATGGGATGATGAAATTTCATGTTTGACTACTATTTGTAGACCACATTACTAAGATAGATTTATAGATAATGTCAAATATAGAACTCAAGCGTTTTAGTGTTTGAATTCTCACATTTAACCAAAATAAAATGGTATTACATGATTTTTCATATTAGTAGGTGAAAATAGAACTCATGCATAGCATGTAACATAGGTTACTCAAGTGGAATTGTTCCATAATTCAAAGGTAGTATTGATGTTAATAATTTTCGTAGCACTTTTGTGAAACTTAAACCATAATATGTTAGTTCCATCACTATTTGTGACTCACGTTGTTTTTCACACTATGTAGACAATTGTATAATGAGACATTTCAAGACTTTGGCAAACATTAGTCAAATGAATATCCTCCCTCTAGTGTTCATGAACTTTTATATGATATGTGATGTGGATTAAATAATTTTATAAGAATAATATGTTGGTGGTAGACAATGAAAAGAATGTAACTTCTAATTTACTTCTCCTTATTATTAACTATCTTACTACTCTCTATGATCATCAATTGTCAAATATTATTAAGAAGTAGAATTGATTTCAATATGTTAAGTACACTCCTATCATAGTTTCAATTGCAAGCTAAAAAAATATTGATTTGATTATATATCAATAAACCATGTGATATATTTATAAAAGGAACAATATATGATGAATGGTTTATTGGGTAAGAGTTTCACTTTTGCTACACAGAGGGAGATACAAAGTAAGGATAATAATTAAAACTAGGTTTCTATACTTTTTCGTATTTTCTACAAATGTATAGAGCTTGATACCAATGGTTGTTATAGCAATGAAATTAATTGTATAGTAATAAAGTAGTTTTCTTTCTACACTACTAATGATCATATACATGATAGAGTTTTTATTCAACATTATTTGAATTAGTGATTTGAAGGATCACATTTAAACAACGTTGGGTGTAGTTAGATTATTATGTTAATCAAATTTAAATCAAAACAATAATTCTTTTTTTTTTTCACATTCATAATGCAGGGAGTCTATTTTATATGGGGCATGGAAAAGGAGAGCATGATGGTGTTGAGGTTTGCAAAAAATAGGAAATTATGAAGTACAAATTGAATAATATATATATATTTGGGGCTTGTATCTAGGAGACTTGAATGCCAAGAGAGGAGAGAAAACTTGTAGATTTTCCATAAATCATATTTTTTTTTATAAAAATGAAAGAAATGAATACATCACAAGAGAGAAAGAGAGAGAAGAAGAAGTTTTCCATTAAGAAGAACCATTACATGCAACAAGGAAGATTTTGGAACCTCCCCTTCTCCACCTTAATGTTTTTCCTATTTCCTTCTTACAAGGTGTCTTGTTGATGGAGTCAACTTTAATCAGTGTTTTCTCCATCAACTACATATCTATCAATTTTCATTTTACATAAAAATATGAATTTATGACTTATACATTCAAATTTGAAATAGAAAACCCCCTAAGATTCATAACAATCATCCCTACTTAGAAAATGGTGGTCCACGTAATTCACGCATGCTTAAAAAAAAGAGGGATCCCATTAATTACAATACGTTGTGAGATAATGAAGATATGGGTTTTGTGTGGCTAACCTAGAATCGTGGGTTTGTGGATAACCCATAAACATCATGATCACAATTTGTCAAGTCCCAATGAAGAGAAGGGTTTCGTGTTGTTGACCCGTACCCATGGGTTTTTAGATAACCCATAACTGAATTGGAAATGGAAAGCTTGGAGAAGAGTTTTGCTGGTTTACCCATAACCGTGGATTTGTGGATGACCCAAAATCGTGGCCCTTTTTGAATTATTCCTGGAAATGGACCACTTTTTTCCAATTTCTTGATAACTTTTTCTATGGGTGATGAAATCAAATTCCATCAAAGACCCATTTGAGATATTAAATATATATTTTCATTGATATAATATAATTTCTTTGTAATGATGTATGGAGTGAGAAAATAATTGTTGAAAGTCAAGGTATGTACAGTCATATAACTTTACTAACATGTGTGACTTCAATCGATGATATCTCTCAAACCAAGAAATGAAATAAAATTCCATAAAAATATCATTTTATCTAATGGAATATCATTTAAAACAATTTATTGTACACCCTCTAAAGTTCTTAATAGAGGTCATGGCACCTACATGAAGTTTGTTGAAGATTGTTGCCCTATGTTCCATCCATTATTGTACATATATGGTGGCCATACCACCATAGACAAGCTGAAAAATGGTTAAAATGAGGTTGCCAAAGTTTTTATGTGTTGCTTAAAAAAAAAATAATCTATGACATGGTTTAATAAACCTATAATAACAATGAATGTGACAATATCAAGTGCAGAGGCCCACCAAGGATGCCAAGGGTTTATATAGCAACATCCATTGTTGTAGAGGTCATGGAACCTCTGTGTTATAGACCAATGGATGTGTTGAATCCGTATAAGAATGCTCTTGCAATTGTGAATGGATATCTGAGGGCAGAAAACCTTGTAATTCTTGTGGACCAAATATGATACTTATAGTGTATAGTCAAGCAAATGGACTCCAAATGTTCTAAAAGGATAATTGTGATCCCTACAAAACTTTGAAACTAAAATATGCTTCAAATCCTCGTTCCCATGGAGTCATAATATACTATGATACCACTAATTTATATCTTGGGGGCTATGATACAAAAGGCTTTAATGTTGACAAAAGAGAGACAACATATAGATCTTCCATAAAATTAATCACAATAATAGTGATAAAAATGCAAGAATTGAATACATAACAAGAGATAAAGAGAGAGTGAGAGGAATGTTTCCATGAAGAAGAACCATACCATGCCATGAGGCCAATTTTGGGATTTCTCCTTCTCCATCTTCTCTCTCTTCCTATTGCCTTCTTATAAGGTGTCTTTTTGATGGAGTCTGGGTTTAATTAGGATTTTCTCCATTAGTTACATGTCTTTCAAGTTTCCTTTTACATAAAAATGTGATTTTAGGACTTATACATGTAAACTTAGACCCTAATCCCCCCTAAATTTGTATCATTGAATCACTTTACTTCTTTGCTTGTAGATTAAGTTGATGTTGTTAACTGATGCAAAACAAATTTAAGCCATGAATTCAAATGGATGATGGTTTATTTATTAATTACGTGTCCAAATGATATTTAAAATGTTTAAATAGTTAAATATATTTGTGAATGCATTTTTATATCGAAAACAATTTTTTTGTTTTTGTTTATAAATTTGACAAACATGAATTTCTTTTTCTTTAGGTTATTTTAGAATATTACAATTGGTGAGTTTGATAGATTGACATACTTATGTTGAGATACTCACAAAATTGATTTATACTCCATTAAGAGCTATGATAATATGGAAAACATATACTAAATTGAGAAATTAAGTAGTCTTTTTTTTCTTTTCTTATATTGATGAAATAGATTCTACTTATCAATTTCAAAACCAAAATAACAATCTTATCAAATGATGGAATCATGAAGAACTAGAACCATTGCAAAAATTTCAAAATATTATCAATGTAGATATAGGTAGTGAAGAGGTCTTACTTGATAAGGATTATGATCATGTTTTTCATATTGTTTTTTTTTTTTTTTTTTTTTTTTTTTTTTTTTTTTTTTTTTTTTTTTTTTTTTTTTTT
>APFE031159449.1:4427-24562 GCA_000404065.3 Pinus taeda
TCCCATGTTTGAAGTGGGCATGGACACCTTTGGAAACCTCTGTGCACACTTATTGAAGATTGTTCTCCTAATGTAGCTTCCGTGAAGTCATCACACAATTTTCAGACCACTTTGTCACCCCAGTGTACAAAATGATATTTGAGAAGGATCCACCTTGCATGTCATAGGAAGAAATCAACTCATTAATTGACATAGCAGATTGGTATGCCCCACCCCTTAGCACCTTCATACATATGTACAACGCGGAGAAGCCTCTCCATGTTTTAATGAGTTTTCCATGGACAAGCTCATCATGCAAGAAGTGTCATATCACATCTCAACAAGGTCGTTAGCTAGACTACAAAGGAAGAATAAGGTGCCTTGGCTTGCTCTTCCTTTGCGGATTGAGTTATACAAGATACAGAATCTCAAGCATGCTGATGTCGAGATGGAAGAGTTCAAAAGCTTCCCTTTCGGGGCCATAAGTTTCAACCCATATGACCCGCATTTCTTTGTAAAGGACCACTGTGTGAGAGTACAACTTCCATGGTTCCATGGGGCGTGTCATTGGCCTGAGGAAGACCCGTGGAGATACTGTCACAACTTCTCCAGGCTCAATGAACCAGTCGGCATAGTTGTGGAATGGTTAGCAAAGCAGCATGAAGCAACATCTCATAGAGCACCATCATCAGCAGCAACAGAGGGTAACAGACCTATGCATGACAAAGGCAAGAGAAAGGTTGTCGACAGTGCAGAGATAGAACAAAGACACAAGTTTAAAGCAGATCCACTCGTGATGAAAGTAGCTTTGGAGAATGAAGCTAAGAGGCGACAATGTGACAAGAGGAACATGCAAAGGAAAAGAGATAAATAGAGGATGGAGGAAACTAAAAAGGAGTTGCAAGAGTTGAAGCAACAACTTCGAGAAGAACAGGAGCTACACAGAAGAGAGTAGGAAATGCAGAAGAGACAGACACAACAGGAGGCACAACATGCATAGATTGATGAAATTGTGCCCATAGAAGTTATAAACTCATCCGAGCAGCTAGCATAGAGTAGACAGGGTGACCAGTCACAGGAGCAGGACTTAGCTCAAGAGATTAAATAGGTGCTAGAGAAGATGGATACAGATGTGGTGCAGCCAGAGCCCGAACAAGATATTGACCTCATGCCTCATAACTGAGAGGTCACCCCATCGGCTTCACCAGATCCGAAAGTAGAGAAAGTCCTAAGCGATCGAGGAGACATAGAGATCCTTGAAGACAATACAGAAGCATAGATGCATAACATATCTTTCAACGAGTCGCAACACAAAGTTGTGCAGTCACGCAGGGTGCCTAGTCCAGATGTCCACAAATCTCCTACACAGTTTGAAGAACTAGTGATCATATATGAAATGCACAAACATCTAGCAACATTGGCCCATGCTACCAGAGCATATGCTGAGGCCACCAGCTCAAGTGTTTGATTCTTGATAGCAGACAATGAGCGCATGGCCAAGGAGTTACAAGTATCCAAGTAGGGAGGATAATAGGTTAGATCATCCACCAGAGCAAAGTTGAAGATATCGATACTGGATGAAGTATCACCCCTCGAAATAGTGATGCGAATGTTGTATTCTAGATTCGACACCGTGCATAAAGCAGTTATCCATGTCAACAGTTGGGAATAGTGTTGTGCTAGGAGAGCACACATCTTGCCAAGTCTGCACATTACTGTTGACCGCATGCAGACATGGACAATGAGGTACAAAGGAGCCCCATTTCACTTTCCAAATATGATGAAGCCCAAGGCAGTAGAGTTGAAGGCATGCATCTAGAGTCAGATCTAGAACTATGAGGAACTCCTGTAGCTCATCACCAATTTGCAGGCTTCACATGCTCGGGTGTTTAGAAGCATGGATGTCATTTTGTGTGCGCATGTGATACCATCTATTGGCACACTCATCAAGGCAAAGTCAAAGAACCAAGTCCAAACGGAGCTAGACATGTACTTTGATGAGTTGATGCATTAGTATGTTGTTGGTCCAGCTGCACTCAAGAATATGATGCACATGTTATCAGACGAGTTGGACAGAGATTCCAGATCAATTTACCCAGATGCAACAAAGGCAAGATTTCGCTTTCAGCAAGATGTCACCATTGAGAACACGGAAACCATCACGGACTACCAATCTTGGCATCAGTTTGCCACCGTCGATCATCATGAAGATGTCAAAGAGTTGGTCTTGCCATAGTTGTCTGAGTCTTAGTAGTGTCTTGCATGGCTTGCTCAACCCTATTTTGTCTCACATGGGTACATGTGTAGATTGTAATGTAACATCTTGTAAAAGTGAAAGACCAAGTGTCGATGGTCAAATGTAACAGTCATGTAGTAGTTGAAGAGTCATGAGAGTAGGTGAAGAGTCACAATGGAGAATGCCAAGGGTCACCCCACCCTTTGCTATTTATAGAACCTCATAACTCATTGTACATGCTTTTAGGAGCCAAGCTTCCTATAGGTGTATCTTAGAGAAATCTTGGAGTATATTGTAACGAGCCTTGGCTTCTCCACAGTGCAGAGCTAGTACATCTCTTTGGAGGAGCAGGCGGTAATGAATTTAATGTTCCATTATTGGAACTAGTGGTTGGTCATGGTTGCATGTATGGTTGGAACTTTAACTTTCTTAATATAATAAAGCCAAAATGTTTCATGCATATGTTATTATTGTATTTTAGTTATCTTGGTTACTCTAATGATATATGTAGTTGTTTGCTTATGCGTGTATGTATTGAATCTTTCTATATATGTATGAATCAATCTTGTTGAGATGTGATGTTGGTTTAACCATCACTTTGGATCATTGGTTCACCTATGTTCTAGCTTGTGATGTATCTTTGCTCGTGGGCTCCCTTCCAAGCTACGTGTTTCCACAAGTTTCCAAGGGGTGCACTTATTCCACTTTCCATCTGTTAGAACCCTTCATGCAACTTCCTTGGCTTTCTGTGTTGGTCAGACCCTTGCTACCAACAAGGACATCCTGCTTGCCTCTGCCCGCAACCGCGGTCAAGGCAATACTATACGACCCACTACTTGGACTCCTACAGCAAACAATCTGAGGTCTAGTTAGGATTTCTTACTGGGGAGATCCCCTGACATGTTGGTGGGTCCAACACCGTCAACACTCTGGTATGGTCCGATGGGAGAATTTTTTATAATAATGGGGTTCCCCATCGCCCCAACACTATAAGGGGGGGTTTCTGTGATTAGTCAGGTTCTGGCTTGCTTGATACTTCTGCTTGTTTGGGCTCATTTTGTAATCTGATTTTATATTGATATTTCCCAGAATATCTATTTTCCTGACCTTTGTATGCACCTTTAAAGTTAGCAGTCTTTATATTTTTGGTATTTTGAAAATTTTTATGCCCCTTCTTATTTGGCCAATTCTTACTACCTTTTCCTTTTTGCCTCATTTGCTGGTAACAAATATGGGCATTTTGAATTGTCTCATCCATTATTATGAGGTTATCAAATTCTAACCTCTCTTTCATAAATGCAGAAAAACTACTAAGAAAGCGTTGACATTTAGCTTTTTCCTCATGTATATACAAAATGTATCATAACAAGGATGTAAACTTGTACACAAATTCATCCATATTAATATGTCCCAGCTTCAAGTCATGAAACTCTTTTGACTTTTCATCATAAAACCGTTCTCTCAGATATTTGTTTTTAAAATGCTTCTCGAAATCGTCCCAAGTCACTTCCTTCTCTTCAATTCCTTGCACTATCTTTATTTCTTCCCACCATAAGGTAGTATTTCCTTGAAGCTGATAAATGGCCAACTTAGCCTTAAAGTTATTTTCATACTCATAGATTTGAAAGTATTTTTTCATATTGATGATCCAAGCTTCAACAACTTCCTCTGCCTTTCCATAAAATCTCAGGGGTTTGATCTTTTGAAACTCCCCCTGAAATTCAGTTTTCTGTTTTTTTTTTTTTTCCTTTGGTCAGATACATTTCCAAATTCCTTCTCATTGTCACCCTATCTCCTTCGACTCTTTGTGTATGACTTATTTTTGACATGTTATCATTTCTCTATTTAGGCTCATAATTCCTGGTTCCATTATCAGGGCTAGGTATAGCATTCTTATGATTCTTCCTTTCTAAAAGGCTCTCCATAATTCGTTCTTGGTCTCACATCAACCATTCATTATCAGTTCTCAAACGATCCATTTCATACTTTAGACGTTAAAAAGTTTCCAACATCATAGTTGTTAGGTTTTTTTGTTCTTCACCCAATTGTACCCACATTTCAGGGTTCACCTCAGTGAATGGTATAGGACTTGATCCCATGATTGGTCTCATTAGGGGTAAACTTCCAGCTCCCCTCCTCATCCCGTTTCTCCCCTATGTGCATATTAACACACTTTTTTATTGCTCCAGTTTCCCAAATAGGCCACAATGTTGAAACTGTGGCTCTATTACCACCTGTAACATCCATCAGTTGCATAATTTTTTAATATTTATTTAATGTACACGATAATGACCAACATCATGGAAATTTCCCCAATTACATGGTTGTTGAATAAAAGAACATTGCATTCTAATATTAGATGAGGTATTACATAACAACACTTAAAATCATTATGAAAATACATGGGGTCACAACCTATGTGCTACGTCTTGGAATTATTACCTTTGTCTGTGATTTTCAATTATATACAATATACATATGTTGAAATTAAGAATTCAATTTTTTATATTGAAGGATGATTTGATTTATCATTAATTTGATATACGACTCCATCATGTCAAGTGTTGTGTCATTAGGGCAAGATCTAGGTTTGAGGTTTATATGACCTTTTGAATTTTCTCGAACACCAATGGTCACACATATGGAGAAAGTCTTCATGTTGATCTGGCAGGGTTTCAATATGATGACTCTGCTGCCTCTCAAATGATTAAGGAGAAACTACTTGGTTTTCTCCCTTGCTCCTCGAACCATTTACCTGTCACGACTTGCCGAGAGGCCTCTGCGACAAACCCTCTTTCGAGCACATTTTCTTCAAGCCTTGCTCTTAGGTGAGTTACAATGAGTCTTCTCATTGTATTTCATTTGTTCCTTCAAGGTTTTCTTGTGGAATTGAGTTTCCCCTTTTTGTTTTAGATTTGCAGGTTTAGCGACGATGAAGATGGGTAAGGTTTCTCAGGCCCTTAGGTCACAGGATTCCACTTTCATTTCCAGGTAAAAATCCCTCTTGTCTTACAATTTCACTATGCTTTAAAGAACAATTAGGGTTAGATGGATTTGTTTCCTGACAATTCTTCCTAGTTTCCCTTTTAGAGTGCAATTTTCCAGCTTGGTGTCGAGTTATCATCATGTATTAACTGGAGGATTTTACTTTTGTGCCTGAGTTTTTATTTTATGGTACTCACCTCTAGAGTGTTTAATTTTCTCTTTCTCTCGATCCAGGGTTATATACAAGTAGAATATTCATTCTGCTTCCTATTAGGTTACCGAATATTTTCTTTGAGGGAGAATTGGTCACCCCAACATGTCAGCATTACACATGGATTTATTTCTCAGGTGCACAAATTTTTCCTCTATCCCATCAAGGACTTTCTTCTGGACTTTTTTTTCCCAAGAAAAAGGCATAATTTTCATTAAGTTTTTAAGAAAATTACAAGTTGTATGCTAGCATTTGTGTAATGCTTTCACTACTGTCAGGTGGTGGAATAGTTCTGTTGCAGCTTAAATATTTACATATTCCTTCATTAAACTTGAAGGATCAAAAATAAAACATCACTGTTTTTTGCATTGTTTTGTAGAAAAACAAAGTGAAACTAAAACATAGTCAAAGGTGATCGTATCGATCAGTCCTGTAGATGTGCCTCTGCATCGATGTAAGGCCTATGGTAGATCTGGAAAAAGTCTCCATCCCTCTATTCCTGGATTATCCATTTTCCTCTATTCAGCTGCGCAGCCTCTTTGGAATGAAGATCAGCGACTTCATTCCTTTCCATGTAAATATGGGAGCAGATAGAGGGCTCAAACTATGCTTTTAAACCAATAGCTTCTTCCAGCAGGTCTCTAAGTGTGTGCACGTGACAGTTATAGGTCCCATTAAGCCAATTTATGATGAGTTGTGAGTCCCCAAAAATTTATATATTATGGCAGTGTTTTTCCTTGGCAAAGAGGAGTAGATGTTTGAGACTGTTTAGTTTAACGAAGATGTTTGTGCCTCTCCCTAGTCCCACTTTTATTTTGTATTTTACTGACTCCAACAGGTGAAGGACTGCTCCACCACCACACCCCTCAGGTTGGGTTGAGCCATCAAAATATGCCCAAGGTTGGCCCTTGTCTATAGTTTCTGGGATTATTATTCGAGGGGGTCACAGATCTTGGTCTTTGGGGATAGAATTGTAGATGGCAAGGATGTTTTTGTAAAATGCCGCTCCCAGAATGTTCTTGTCCTGGAAGATTTTGTGGTTCCTGATAATCTAGATGCCCCAGTAGATAATGGGAGGCAATTTTTTTTGTTTTTGGCTGGTAGTTTTGGACCACCAGGTTTCCCATGCCTCTTTAATGTTATTGTCGGTCCATCGACAGGGGACATTTAGCCCTATGGTGATTGTATTCCATGTCTCCACCAATACAGGGCAAAGGAGAAATAGATGGTCAGTGTCCTTCATCACCGAGTTGCAAAGACTACATCTTGAAGGCCCATGTATGCTCCGTTTTGTCAGGTTGAGGTCTGTGGGGATTTCATTTGAGAGGATAGACCAGAGGAGGAGTCACGCTTTGTGGGGAGCTTTTAGCTTTCATAAGGATCTCCACCACCAGCATTGTGGACCGAGTGCATGTGTTTCCATGATGGCTGCAAACCCAGTTTTGGGGGTGTAGTTGCCATTCGGTGCCTTTGCCCAGATTAGCCTGTCTTCTCTGGCTGTGATCTTGATATTGGCCTCCTCCAGGCCTCCCAAAAAGCGAGACCAATCCATACTCCATCTATCTCTGATGCCCAGGTTTTCAAAAGTCCTTCATTGTCTGTAGGGAGCCTAGGCCCACCCCTCCTCTTTGATGTGAGCAAGGAGTGTGTATCCAGCCTCGTTGGGTTCTTGTCTCATGTCTTATGGTAGGATGTGGGCATTCCCACTACCTTCCTAGGCATCGGCCCCAATTCTTATTTGTGTTCCATTCCCCACCTTCCAAGCCAGTCCTAATTTGATGATGTTGATAGATTGTGTGACTGTCTTCTAGACGTTTGAGGCCCCCACTTGGTGGTGATGTGTGCTATGTAGCCAATCTGTGGTTGATTGTGGATAGATGTACTTATTGTAGATCACTTCTGTTTAGAGACTATTAATGGTGATGATTTTCCATACTAATTTTTCTCCCAATGCCTTGGCAAAATCTTGGGGTTCCTTTAATCCCCAACCTCCCCATTTCTTTGGTTTTGCTATCGTCTCCCACTTGACCCAGGCGAAATTTTTGCCAACTTTTTGACCCCTCCAAAGGAATCTGCAACAGATTTGTTTGATTCTGCGATGGATTCCTTTTAGGATCCAAGCCAGAGACATCTAGTATACTGGTATGGCCTCAAGGACTGATTTCATAAGGGTGAGTCTCCCTACCCTAGAGAGCCACCTCTGTTGCTAGATGTTTATACGAGATTCAATCTTAGCTATCATCCATGCCCAATCTACAATGCGGTATCCATTTGGCTTGAGTTTGAACCCTAGATATCTTAGGCCGTCTTCCAGCTCTTGTCTCACAAAGTCAAAGTGTTGGGAGGCAAATCTTTGTTCATTTTGTAGGCATGAGCTAAATATGATTGTTGGTTTAGTATAGTTCGGCTCCATTCTTGTAGCTTTACAAAAGAGAGTTAAGATTGCCTTGAAACTAGAGGTGTCCCTATAGGAACCATTTATAAACATTAGAATATCATCAACAAAGAGAATGTGAGAAATGGTGGTCCTGTCATTGATTTCCACTCCACCCAGAGTGCCATTGTTCCTTGCTGAGGTTATGAGTTTGTTGAGGCCTTCCATTATCAATAGGAAAATTAACGGGGAGAGAGGGCATCCTTATCTGAGGCCCCTTTTTGCATGGAGGAAATTTGAAGTTGCTCCATTGATCAGGACACTGAAGGAAACCATTGTGAAGCAGCACCCCATCCACTTGATGAATTGGTCGGGGAAAACAATGTGAGTGAGCATGAGTTGTAGATAGGTCCAGTAGACTCTGTCAAAGGCTTTGCACAAGTCGATTTTGAGGATGGTTGCTTTTTTTGAATTGGATTTATCGAATGGAGCATTTCTTGTGCAGTTCCTATAGCCTCCTAGATGTGGTGGTGCTTAAGGAACGTGAATTATTCCTTAGAGATCCTTCTAGATAGAATGGGTTTGATACAGAGGGCGATTATTTTGGAGATGATCTTGTAGATACAGTTAAATAGGGAGATAGGTCTATAGTCATCAAAGGATTGTGGATTGTCCACTTTGGGAATGAAGGCTATGAAGGTGGAGTTGAAGGCTTCAGACATTTTCCCTGTGGTTTAGCATTCTTCAATAGCTAGTAGAAGGTCTTGGCTGATGAGCGCAGAAAAAGTGATGTAGAATTCTATGGGCCAGCCATCTCGCCCAAGACTGTTGTCTTTGCCCATGCTTTTGAGGGTGGCCTCCAGCTTATCCATAATGATGGGCGATTTTAGCAACTCCTTTTCTTCTTCTTCGACAAAAAGAGGGACCGCTTTGGCAACCTAGAGTATTTTAGCTATGTTTGCTACTCTTGGGCTCTTATAGATATTAGAGTAATGTCTAACCCTAGATCCACCAGCTGTGCAAAAGTGTTGGATCCTCTTCCATTTTGGTCCCTTAGGGCCCAGATAGTGTTGATATTTCACCTACCTCTAGCATACTGTTGGAAGAACTTTGTATTTTCATCGCCAAATTTTAACCAAATTGCTATGCTCTTTAGCCTCCATGTCTCTTCGGCTTGTCTCAACAGTTTAATTTTTTCCTTTTCTAGATTGACTAGTTGTTCCCTTGTGTCGAGAGTGGAGTAGCTTGTCAGCCCCTGAGAGTCGAGTTTAGCCAGGTCTGCCTCGATCTTGACCAAATCTTCTTCTTCTTTTTATTTTCTAGTCTTTACCCAGGAGATAGTTTTCTATTTGAGACAATTTAGGTTTTTAGTGATGGCAGACCCAGGAGACAACCCCTCCTACCTATTAAAATGGGTCCAATTCCTTTTTACCAGCTCCTGGAACCCTTATTCCCCTATCCATGCGGCATTGAATTTGAAGGGGGATCCTAGCTTCCTGGCTTCATCTTCAAGTTCCATAAAAATAGAGGAGTGGTCTGAGCTTCCCCTTGAGCCAACCCAATGCCTGATACGGCCCATACTTTTTAGGAGAGGAGGTCTGATGAGGAAACGATCTAATCAACAGGCAAGGGCATGCTCCCCAATGCAGCGGTTCCTCTAGGTAGGCATTATGCGAGCTGAGTCAATGCTTATGAGGTCATAGTCATCCAATAATTTCTTGAAAAAACTAGTTAGGGCATCAGATTGTGCCTTGTGCCCCCAAGATTCTGCTAGCCCCAGGGAGAAATTTAGATCTCCCCCTATGATAATGTTTTCTGTCTGCATGAAATCTGACTGCAGTAAGCTATCCCAGAAGGCATCTCTATGATGGCATGACCCATAGATGTTGATAATTCTCAGTGTAAGGAATGGGGAATTGGAAATGACGTCTGCTCCCAAGAAACCCTGCCCTTCCCATGCATTGATAATTTTGACTGAAGGGCTATTGAACCCCAGAGCTAAACCTCCCGAGCATCCTCTCGCATCCAGGAAGAAAAAATCCCAGTTGGGAAGGAAAGATTTAAGTGCTTTGTGGACCAGTGGTCCATCGCCAAGAGTTTCTTATAGCATTAAGAAATCCAATTTTTCAGATTGACAAAGCCTTTTTAGAGCCAACTTTTTTTTGGGGCTAGATAAACCTCTACAATTAAAGGAGAGGCCTTTCAAGGGTTCATAGGAGCATGATTCCCCTTTTCTCTAAGGACCTGGTCAATGGGAGTTTGTATGCCCGAAGCCACCTCCAGGCTGGCTCTTTTAATGGCTTTGGAGATGCGGGATTGTCGGCCCTGAGGGACTTTGGGGGGAAGGGGAGGGATTGGGTCTTCCTCCAATCTGAAGGCATGGAGGGGTGGAGGGATGGAGTGCAGATTATAGTGATGGGAGGATCCGGATGTCGAAACCCCATGGGCCTCACTTTGTAGGATGTGGTGGCTAGTGGTGCAGGAGGTGGTTTGGATTGGGGGAGGGGAAGGAGTCACAGGGCAGTAGATTTGGCTCAGCTTTGGGGGAGGGGGGTGTGGGGCTATATAAATTTAACTGTAAAGAACTAGAAATAGTATTGATACATTCAGTTGGAGAAATAGAGTTAGGGGAAGAGGATGTACCTGTGAAGCTCGTGCCTTCTTTGGAGCGTGCCCTAGTGCTCGATGCCTTAGGGTTCGAATTTGCCGTTCCCGGGAGACCTGGTGGAACTGGGGGCTATCTTCCTAGACATTTAGACTATCTAGATTGCATATCATTGAGCTCTCAAACCTTCTCGGGGGAGAGGGTCTTTTTCCTGTAACTAGAGGGAAAGCTTTGTAGAGATGGTCAACTTCATGGCATCTCCTGCATCTAAACGGTATGCCCTCGTAGTCCAATTCCTGCCAACGAGTTGTAGCTCCCAGTTGGAACTGATAACTTTCCACCAAGCCATCTCTAGTGTCCAGATAAACTAGGATTCAAGCCATCGCTAGAATGCCAGTGTCCATATAAGTTTTGTCATGGTCTAGATAGGTGTCGAGGTCATCCTTGATGATTCTGAATATGTCCTCTGACCAGAACTGAAATGGGAGGCTTGGTAGACGAACCCATATGGGCCCTGCTCTCAGGCTCTCCTTCTTTGGATCAAAAAGCGTAGACCATCTCTTAAGAAGCACTGGGGTCATCTCTATGTGCCAGTATCGGGTTAGAATCCATTTGACGTCTTATGGCTCAGTAAAGATTAGGGCAAACCAACCCCGTGACATAGCCAGCACCGTTGGAAGTTGCGGCAGGACATTCCCCCAAACCTCCATTATCCATCGTTTCAGTTGGCCTGGAGAGTAGTTTCTTCCTCGCACTCTCCTCACTAGGACTGTGCTCTCTGTTAGGGCTGCTTTGTCCTTTCCTATGCCTTCACCAAAGACCAATTTTCTGCCTCTTTCCCTTGTCTTGGATAGCTTGGACTGTTTGGACTTCTTTTCCTTAAGGGTCTATTGTTCAAATTGGCTGCCTCCTTTTCTAGCTGGGTTGTTCTCCAGATCTGAGTCCCTTGGCTCTTCCCTGTCTGGCTCGTTGTTTATCAAACCCTCGAAGTAGCCTGAGGGTTGTACCTTGCTCCTTTGATCGAGCTGCGTAATAACATCCTGTGGGTCCTCGGGCCTGTTGGGCTCGTTGTTTGTTGTGCAGTGGCCTGTGTTCAGCTTAATGATGCCAAAGTCCGAGTCTTCGGAGTTCCCAATCAAGAAACCCTCGCTTCCTTGTAGAACTTTTGGGAGCTGTTGTTGTCCGTTCTAGCCTAAGAAGTCGAACGAGGACGAAATAGTTAGAAATGGGGAGTTGGACCCCTCGATTAGGTAGATGAAACCCTCAGTGAGTGTCACTCTCAGTTGGGAGATTTCCAACCCTAGTAAGGAAGTTTCCATGTCTGCCAGCCCACAGGTGCCCTAGTTTACCTATTCGTCTGGTGCGTTGTCAGTGGCTGGTCTAACCCCTTCTTGTGTTAACAGACGGGAAGCCATGAAAATCTCGGATTCTGGGTAGTTGTCTGAGTTGTAGTCAACAAGCTCCTCCTCGTAACCCTCTTCCATGTTCGACATAAAAGTTTGCTGGTGGGGTTGGGTCACAGAGTCACGAAGTAACTGGCCCGAGGAGCAAGTGGGTTCAGGTCTGGAAACTGCGCGGCGAACTCACCCCCTATCCCTTAAACCGCATTAGGTAAGCTTCCAGAACTTGTTCCTTAAGGTAGGGCTCCCAAGACTTCAACTCTGTCCTCGATGGTGGAAGAAATCATGGTTATCTGGGAGATTGTGCACCGAGATTTGACGCAGGCCGACAGACAAAATGAGAGTTTGCTAACACTTGTTGAGTGACCTCATGACTATTCTAGTTGGCACAATGTTGGAATGCTCCCTCGCCTTGCCTGAGAAAAACTATCACGGAGTGTTGAGATACTGTAGCGTAAATTGACCCAGCTTCGAACCTCCTCGCCTTCACTCCATGACCGCTCCTCTCTCTGCTGGACTTATAGTGACTATGACACCAGTTTCTTTTTAATAGTTTTGTTACCTCTGTCCCTAATATCCCATAGGGCTTTATGACACGACCCCTTAGAATTACAAGGGTTTTATGTTAAAACTTGTTCATATTGTTAATTATTTTGTAAATAATGGAACTTCTTTGGATACTCTTCTTAGGGTTAACCATTATGAGTTAATGTACACTTTCTATATATATATATATATATTATAACGACCATTCCGGCCTAACACCTAAGGTGTTCTTTCTATATAACCCCAGTAAGGTTACTTCATAGGCAACACGACCCCAAGGTCCAATCCAGAACTCATAGACTTATATAATGAGTCTTGAATGCTTCCACTGGCCTCTCTGTCAACTCAAGAACACCTAATATGCAATGTCCTGCCTCACACTCACAATGTCTTGTGCAAGTTTCAATTCCTTCTCCCTTCCATCGACTCTTTTCCTTTTAAGATAATCTTTTATCTTATAGAGAGAGGTAATTGACTTCTAACTATATATATATATATATATATATTATATATATATATATATAGATATAGATAGATATAGATATATTATAACGACCATTTCAACCTAACACCTAAGGTGTTCTTTCTATATAAACCCAATAAGGTTACTTCATAGGCAACAAGACCCCAAGGTCCAACCTAGAACTCATAGACTTATATGAGTCTTGAGGCTTCCACTGGCTCTCTCTGTCCAGCTCAAGAACACCTAATACGCAATGTCCTGCCTCACACTCACAATGTCCTGTGTAAGTCTCAATTCCTTCTCCCTTCCGTCGACTCTTTTCTTTTTAAGATAATCTTTTATCTCATAGAGAGAGATAATTGACTTCTAACCATTTCCTAATTTTTTTATTATCTAAAATTCTTTCTAGTGAATTCCAAAATTCCCTTAATTTCCTTTTTATAAGATAAAAATAAATATAAAACTTTAATCATCAAAATGTCCATTTCAATTAGGCTTTTCGCTACGCTTAAACATTCAAAAGTAAATAAAAATAACTCAACATGTATTTACAATCAATGAGAGTATTACAATCTATTTTTTATTAGATATAATAAAAGTATTTTAAAGTTTTGAGTATTACAATCTATTTTTTATTATATATAATTAAAAGTATTTTAAAGTTTTGATGAATAGTTTAAAAATTACTTTTTCTTAAACTGTTTTGAATATATTTATAACAAATTTTATAAATTCATTTAAATAGCATAATTATAATTTCCATTCAAATTACATTTTGACCTACCCAACGAGAAAATACCATGAACTTAAATTTTTCACAACCCAGTTAAAGTGACACCATTTCGCGTTTTATTCCACGTACTCTGTAATTCGATGTAAAATCTCCGCATTGGTAGTTTTCGCGGAGTCTCTTATAAAAACCATTTATTATCTTCTTTGCCCCCGTTTTCTCTTTATTTTTCTTAGGCGCAGACTAAATATTTAGTAATAATTTTTTATTCTAATAATAGGACTAATAAAAAATATTTATTTTTATTTTTATTTTATTAATATTAAGGATAAAATAATGTTTAAAATTGGGATTTGAATCTTTGCATTGATAGGAGAGAGAGCCATGGCATTAAATGATGGAGGCAGTGTCTCACCCAAATGATGTGACAGATTTGTCTTATAATTGAGTTTAGTACGAAAGAAATTATGGGAGGATAATTTGATTTGAATGTTGTTTTCAATTTTCAAAATAGCATAATTATGATTGATTTTGATGGTAGAATGGTGGAATTATCACTCACTTAGAATGGTGAAGGAAGTCCAGGGTTTGGGAGGATGGTTTAAATTGGTTTATTATTTGGTGGAAGTTGTGACATGGAAGGCATTTTGTGAGTTATTTAATTTTTGTGGTTTGCATAGGGCTTATTCTTTACTTTTTAAGGTGCTTTAATTGGATCCTCATTTTCCTGGGGTCTTAGTGGTCATAGTGTTTTGGGTGGCTAATTCAAAGCATTTTCTCATGAAGTAATGTCTCTATTTTCAGGTTTAATGGCTTAATTTGGGTATGTCGGTTAAAAGTGGAGATTTTGGATTTAGTATTTTTGGTTCCATGCTTGGACTTCAAGAGACCTAAAGGTTTGGTTTCACTTAATTTGATTGATTATTGGATTTTACTTATCTAAGTTTTTCCTCTGTTCCAAGTCTTAGATTTTTCTTTGTAGTTTGTTGGCTCTCATTCCAATCTCTTGGTCACTTGAGAGCGTTTGGCTTAGTCCTCTTTTCCTTCTCCTATTCCTCCATTTCCAACTGAATTATCGTAGCTTTTTTTTTTTTTTTTTGGCTTAGAGGCTTTTTCTTCGAGAACTTGGTTTTCCCTTTTATTTCTTGTATCGCTCCCTCATCCTTCCTTTAGGTTGATCCTATTTTTTATGGTTCTTGTCTTATCTGCTCTCTCTCCCCTCATTCTATAGCTTAGTGTAGAATATTTCTGGGATGCAAATGAGGGAGAAACGATAGAGCTCCCCCCTCTATGAGTTTGGATTCCCATTTTCTATCTTCCTAGCAACCTTGAGCTTAGATGGTGGCTCGATGAGCTATGGCTTAGGATTCAGAAGTGATTCCAAAATTGATCACTAAGGTTGAAGAGGAAGTATGTCATGACCATTGATTTATCCATGACCACCATGTTGAAAGGGAAACAAGGCAATTGATCTTGGAAATTACTACTTCAACTTGGTGTTAACAAACCTACTCTATGGAGGCAAACAACCTTTATTAGCATATCAAAAACCTTATGGGAAGAGTTCTTCTTTAACAGTGAAACACTCTTCAAAATAACACTTATCTATAGGTCGAGGTTTTCCTAAGCGGTTTGTGAAAGACAAACATATTTTTTTTCTTGAAAATTAATATAAAGTGTCTAACCTTACCCAAAAAAATAATGAAAATAATTGAGCTAAGAGGGTTCATGGTAGAGATGTTGTCTTAAACATGTAATTACTTGTTAATAAAATAAAATAAAATAGAAACATAAAAAACATGTAATGTGTTGTTAAACATTTTGACTCGATAGAAAAAAAAAAAAAAAAAAAAAAAAAAAAAAAAAAAAAAAAAAAAAAAAAAAAAAAAAAAAACCCATAAAATTCTCAAATTCAAGTATGGTAGAGATGTTTGTAATGTCCTATTTAACATTTCAACTAGATTTAATTACACTAAATATAATTATAATTATAATGATAATTGTAATTAATAATTAAATCAACCTATATCCATCTTAACTCCAAATCTACCGAAGATCTAAAGTGATCAAATCCATTAAAATTTTATCCCTACTAAAATTTGGTGGATTAGACTTAAACATTAAAATTTTAAAATTATATTATTTTAAATAAAATTATTTTAAAAAATATTAATATTTTCTATTATTTTCATAGAATAATTAAATTAATAATATATTATATTTTAGAAAAATTAAAATCAAATACATTTAACAAAAAATATTATAAAATAAGTATTTACTATTTCATCTCAATCAACTTATAACTTTATAACTTTGATTATATATAATATATATTAATTATTTTATAAAATTTTAAATTTAATTATTTTTATTTAATTAATTTTTTTTAATATATATTTTATAATATTATTATTAAATTCATTTTCATTAATTTAATATAAATTCCAAATTATTATATATAAAATCATTTATCATCACATATATGAACAATGATAAAATTTCAATCTGTTGATTAAAATTGGATGATATAATTGTGGGGATATTATAATATTATAATTTTTTATTAGCTAAACGATATATTTAAATGAAGAGATATAATATAAATATTGCTTATGGTTTCTATGAGAGAAATGAGAGGTTTTTAAAAGTGTTGTCCAAATGCATGTTATATTTTGGAGTTAAATTTTAATTTGTTGCTTAAAAACGATTTTTGATTATATATATACATTCAATACTTTGATATTTTTTTATCACTTGAATTGTGGAGAATTTACAATTCAAATTGATGATTCCAAGAAATCCTCACCAAATTCTTGACAAATTATAGTAAAAACTATGCAAAAATCCTCCCAAATATAGAAAGTTTAAATATACAAATTAATAAGAAGTAATTTTTTAATAATAATATAAGCATTTGATATTAGTTTAACATAGGAAGAAATTAGATGTTTTTAAAAGTGTTTGTCCAAACACATTATATTTGAAGTTTTGATAGAAATCTAGCCAATTATTTTTCACTCAAAATCTTAATTTTTTTGTTGTTTATATATATATATATATTATATATATATATTATATATATTATATATATATATATTCAGTCATCTCAAGAATTTTGAGCATTTGAATTGTGGATAATTTACAACTCAAACTTACTATCATAAAAAAATCCCCACCAACTTCTCAACAAATTACAATAGAAATTATAAAAAAATTGTCCAAAACATAAAACACATCAAATAGAACTTTCTAAAATATGCATTAATAAATAACTTGCCAAGTATAATGAAGTATGATGAGGAACATCTAGTGAAGTTTGATGAGGAAACAACACTGGCTTTTTGCGGATCTTTGTTAGGAGGTGGGTAATGACAACAAGACAAAGGTTGGCTTAGATCTCATAAAAGGTCTTTTGGGTTCTCATACCCTATTTGCTACTCTACTCCAGCATCTACACGATAGAGGTATGTTCCTTTTCTCTCATATTGTCTCAAAAAGGGTTTCATCTCTACATATTCAATCTTAGTTTCAGCAGAAGACATTGAACTTTCATGGTTTTTGGCTATAGAATGGGATCTATACATTAGACAGGTTGAGACCGCTAGGATTTATCTCACTGAAGAGTCAGACAGGATTACCGAGGTTGGTAATACTCACCAGAGCCAAATTGCAGTTTGTGATATTTATAAACAGATCACCAATTCACTTTCAACTTTTGAGGCACCTAACTGGTTGCATAAAATTGGAAGTGGGAGTTTCCATTAAAACAAAAATGCTTTGGATTGCTATCACTACATGACAAAATACTCACCTGGAGTAATCTCTCTCATAGAGGCTACTATGGTCCAGGCATTTGCCCGCTTTGTATGCTTAATTCAAAGGGTGTTTCTAATCTCCCTATCAACTATCCTATCATTGCAGAGATCTCGCATTCTGTACCTAATATATTTTAGATTGATGGGCATCGGACACATCTCAACTTGGAGGCTTGTTTCAAATTATGGTTTACTACTCAACATGAGTTATGTTCCTTACCTTTTTACATCATCGCGGGCATATGGAAGTGCAGGAACAACAAACTCTTTGAACATAAGAAGGTGGACATTAGACAATCTGTATTGGGAATCACAACATATTTTTGTCAGATAGGTCACATGAAGCACGTTTACAAACCAAGACAGATTATTACACATGATGTTTGGCGAAAGTTTTCGGTTGGTTTCTTTGATGGCGCATGCAACAATACTCATTGTGGATGTGGAGCCCTCATTGTTAGGAACCTGAACATATTTTTCATTTTTGGTGGGAAGGTGGTATAGGTACCAATAATCAGACATAAATCATTGCACTTTGGAATCTCCTATAATTGGTTCAATAGCTTTACATCAAAGACATACATGTATTTGGAGATTAAGACTGCATTGATTGGATCAAAGAATTAAATTATTTTCAGCTTCCAATAATGTCATACTAGATGAAGCACATTCATTCCTTAAGAGTGCTCTTTTCATCCGATCTCTTATGCACACATTTTTTGACAGCAAAAAAACACTACATATATGCTTTCAAAAAAAGGTACAACTGGAACAACTTGAATCTTCTACTATGCCTTATGCATTCAAGACCATAAGTCCGACTCTAAGAGTTTTCATATTTCCTCATTTCTCTAATTTTAGATTTTGACATGATAGAGATAATATGTTTTTTGAAGAAGTGTTTATGACTATAATTAGGGTATTTCTTTTAAAAAGATCTAATTAACATAATGTAAGTGGTAGTTTTTTTTGTTTTTACTTCCAACTTGCCACTACAAGTGATAGTGATAAAATATCTATTCATATGAAAAAATCAGAAAAAACTAAAATCCATGTATATGTACTCTCTTATATATTATATAAATATATATAAAAGATAGCGTATTTTTTCTCAAAAAACAAATAACTGAGGTCTTTACTTGTAATTATTTGTCTTCATACTGTAATTAATGGTCTTAGAAACTTACCGGTCATGGTCACGTCACGCTCCGCCGAAAAGAGAGGAAACTCGGAGATGGACTTTGTATAGCGAGAAATATTCGGAGATGGACTTTGAAAGGGAGAAATACTCGGAAAAATTTGACGGGTGACGATTTGCCCGTAACATAGTTACAAATTCTTTACGACGGTTAACATCGTATAAAAAAAATGTGAGAATCGTCAAATTTAACTTTGCTCATGTTTTCGTTTTTAAATTCCAGGACCTGTGAAGGTGTTTTGCAATTCAAAAATCCTGCGAAGGACGGCATGAAAACGAAATTACAAAACCTGCGATGGACGGTATTTCTGTTGAAAAATCGCTTCATATTATTGACTTGTGCTTTTCTTAGCCCCCGACGGCTTTGTTGTTTTATGTCCATCACATATATCTATATCTATATATATACGCGTATCTGGACATTGATTTCGGGTATCTCCGGTGAACTCACGTTTACTGTTCTCAGGTGGTTCTCTTTCGACTGCAGGTCAGCATCTCCTCCTCGTTTTGTTCTTACCACGCCTCTTCTCCCATTCATTTCTGCTTTTTTTACAGTAACTATTGGTTAGATTTACACCATCTTGGTTTTTCCCTGTGTTAATTTCATGATTTTAGATTGTAGTTGTTGGACCTGTTTGCTGTTGGAGTGACAATAACGGCACTGTCAATATAGTAGCTGATTCATCCATTAGAAGATGAGACTACCAAAACTTGCGTTGCACTTGTCCGTTTTCCTCCTTGCCTTGTTTCTAGATCCATCATCTGCTTTCCCCAATTCTTCATTCCATGGAGATGCCGCGGTGCTTATTTCAATGAAAGCAGAAATAGTTGATCCTCATCATGCATTAGACAGCTGGAGACCCTCCAATTACACCACTCATTGTTCATGGAGTGGCGTCCAATGTGACCGTATGGGTCAAGTGGTGAATCTAACTCTCTCTTCCATGGGTATTTCAGGCCCATTCCCCACTCAGGTCACAAATCTGCGAGCCCTCCTTTCACTAGACGTCTCCGGAAACATTCTTAATGGAAGCCTCCCCTCCAACCTAACGAAATTGAGGAACTTAGAGGTCCTCGACGTCTCTGTCAACAATTTCTCTGGGCCATTGCTACTGGACTTGAGCTATCTCGTTAAGCTCAGGTATCTTGATCTTGGAGATAATTACTTTTCGGGCAGCATACCTGGTGATTATGGGAAACTGAAAAATTTAGAATATCTTGGATTGGATAGAAATAATCTAGGTGGTAGATTGCCAGTAGAGCTTGGAAAACTGGCAAATTTGAAAGAGCTTTATTTGGGATTCAATGCATTTGATGGTCAGATTCCTCCCGAGTTTGGGAATTTGAGCAAGCAGCTTGTACATCTTGATATGTCCCATTGTGGTGATCTTAGCGGTGCAATTCCCTCTCAGCTTGGTGGTCTGAAAAATCTGGAAACGATGTATTTGATCTCCAGTGGCCTCACTGGTCCTATTCCTCCTCAGCTGGGGCATCTTTCGAGATTAAAAGTCATGGATCTAACCTATAATAATCTCTCTGGCGGAATACCCGTGGAATTCTCGGAGCTAAAAGAGTTGAGAACGCTGTCTCTGT
>APFE031159456.1:0-40357 GCA_000404065.3 Pinus taeda
CATTGCGTAAAGTTCCCTCCTGCCAAGCCTTTGTTGAATATGAAGATCCACTGAAGATAAGGGTTTTACGTGGTTAATCCAAAACCCTGATAAATGAAGATCCGAGGATAGAGATACCCTGTAATGCTTGTGACCAATTGTGATTCTGACAGTGTGTGGCCTAGCAAATGGACTTCGATGAACTGTGGGTTTGTGGATGACCCATAACCATGAAGAACGAAGATCCGAGGATAGAGATACCCTGTAATGCTTGTGACCAACTTTGATACTAACAGTGTGTGGCCTAGCAAATGGACTTCGATGAAGTGTGGGTTTGTGGATGACCCACAACCGTGATGTTGGTTGTTTATGAAGTAGCAGGTGCCTACATAGCTTGGGGTGGGAGGGCACATCTCCAAATAACCCAAGCCGATTGCTGCTATGTTGAAATTGATGAATGTGAAGCAGGTGCCTACTAAAGTGGGGTGGGAGGGCACGTCTCCAATGGAAACCCACTCTAAATGCTGGTCCAGAATTAAAATGGACTTAACTCGGCCAATATAACTCAGAATATTTATTATAACCTGTTTTTAGAAGCAGAAGGACCATTTTGCATCTTCCCATGTGTTGGAAATCCTTATCTGGACACTCCGAGATCTCAGATTCGCGCTGCAACAATTCCGCCGTCACAAAAATTCTGATAAAATAGCTAATTTTAAATCAGCGATATCTCCCACATCCAAACTCCGATTCGACCCATTTTTTTTTGAAATTGGGTGATTTTTCGAGAGGAATCCAGATATACTATTTGTTTTGGTAAATTTTGTACCAAATTTTTCAGATATGATCTGCAAAGTCGCCGCCCAAAAAAAATTCCTGCAAAAAAATGAAAAAAGAAAAATTCTTCTTGCTTGACCCAAGAAAGTGCTCTATGGAGGTTGTAGCACATGCTTGAAGTTTGTTGAATATTGCTGAAAAAATTGAATCTGAAATATGCATGAAACCCTCATTCCCATGGAATCATAACCTGCTCTAATACCACTAATCCGGATCTTGGGAGGAGGCCCCTAAGATCTAAAAGATTGAAATGGATCTTGGGGTAGAGACCCCCAAAATATGAAAATTTGAAATGCCAGAAGAGAAAAATAGGAGAATGCCCAGTAAACAAAACCACAAAGAAAATTTTATTTAAAATAGTAATGTAAATAAACCAGCTAGGGCGATGGTAGCTTATCTCTGAAAAGAGATGTGTGGCTACATGCCTCTGAACTGTAAAGGCTACATTGTGGCAGAAAATCTGTCCTTTTACAAAATGTGACTTGTTACTTATAGTATTTTTCTAGTTACAATACCATGGGTCAATTCCATGGGTGAAATACCATGGGTGGATTTTACAATACCACGGGCAGATGCCATTTACAATACCATGGGTCAATTCCATGGGTGAATGAATACCATGGGTGGATGAGTACCATGGGTTGATGCCATTTTCCATTCGGATAACCTCTGTGGCGCCTCCGCACTGCGCCTTCTGTGGCGCCTCTATGGCGTCTCCGCACTGCGCCTTCTATGGCACCTAAGCACTGCGCCTTTTGTGGTGCCTCCGCACTGCGCCTTCTGTGGCGCCTCCGCACTGCGCCTTCTGTGGCGCCTCTGTGGCGTCTCTGCATTGTGCCTTCTGTGGCACCTCCGCACTGCGCCTTCTGTGGCGC
The DNA here is from genome assembly GCA_000404065.3 of Pinus taeda. NCBI lineage: Eukaryota > Viridiplantae > Streptophyta > Pinopsida > Pinales > Pinaceae > Pinus > Pinus taeda. Next base: position 1,692 of record APFE031159456.1, read on the forward strand.
CTCTATGGTGTCTCTGCACTGCGCCTTCTGTGGCGCCTCCGCATTGCGCCTTCTGTGGCGCCTCTGTGGCGTCTTCGCACGGCGCCTTCTGTGGTGCCTCCGCACTTCCACAGCTGCAGCGCTCGAGAGATCACCCTTCACAGATTCGCTTTCAACTTCCCTTTCATAGATCAAACTTTTAAAACAATAACCCAATATTTCATATCTTAAGATATTCAATTTGCAAGAATGAATTAGCCAAGTGATCTCCTTTGCTTTATATAAGCAAGCTTCTTCCTAAAATCATGGATCAATACCATAGATAACGAATACAAGGGGCCATTTTCCATTCGGACCAGAGAAGGATATGAGGTCAGACACCTTGTGGTACTCTCAAATTAATGGCTATTTATAAAAATGTTCATCCATTGACGAAGACGATCCCGTGATTTTGGTTATCTATTTCTAACTGAGGTTGAGGATCTTTGTATCTCGTGTAAGACAGATATAATTAAAGGATCTTAGTCTAATGCATTACTAAATGGGATTGAAAGTGTGGCATAAGCTATTCAAATCCCTTTTGAGATCCTTCAAAATTTGGCATGATGGACAGTGAGTCCATGGACACATCCATGATAACAAATTTAAAGAAGTTGTCAGACTATGTTGCCAACTTGTTTGATATTACTTTTGTCTCATTGAACTATTTTCTTCATGGATTTGCATGTTTTGATTGGACTAGTTGTTTTGAATAACAATTTTGAATGTTTTCTTAGCTCGAATATTGTGGACAAGTATTGTGCATTTAGCATGACTGAAGTTGAATAATGAGAGCTTATTATTCATCCCTTTGTGAAGCAGTTTGCCTTCTAAAACTGTTTGTTGATTTGTTTGATCAGGTGTTGGAATTGACCATGATATATCTAAATTTTTGTGTAACTTTATGAGAATTTTATTTTTCATGACAATTCGAAGCACATTGAATATCAAGTATCACTATATCTAGGATGTTATCTAAAGAAGAGTTGTGAGGCTAAAATACATTACTGTTGGTGGAAAGGTTGATGATATTTTTTATGAAGCCACTATCCCATATGAAGTTTGTTTGCTCCTAATAGAATATTATAACTGTTGGAAATATTGAGGGGGGTGAATCAGTATTTCTTTTCAATTGTTATTTTTACTAGTTATAATTAGAACAGAAAATGAACAATGATAGAATAATAATTTTATTAATCAATGATGAGGACTCCAATAAGTTGCTTCAGGTCTACTAAGAAGTCTTTCAACAAGCTAATTTTGGTATACAATGAGGCCTTCCAACAAGTTGCTTCAGATCTGCACATAAGTATTCAAAAGTCTACCCCAATATACTCTCCAAGGATCACCAAGAGTAGCTTAAAGGTACTCTTAAAAAAACATTCTCCAAGGTCTTATATTCTGATATATTTTTCTCCAAAGGTGCCTTAAAATCTGTCTCAAGACTCCCAAAACACTTTCCTCAAAAATACCAAAACATTTTTCTCAAAACTCCCAAAATATTGTTACTAGGTTGCTCCAAATAATGCCATAATGATGTCATTTTCTAATATAATATACCCACACTGAGTAAATCACAAGATCTTTGTTATTAATTCTATTATCAGCCTTAAAACTTAAGTTATGTATAGCAGCCCATAATTAGCATAAGTCAATTATTGATTTGTTCACAAGTCCTGGAGGTCTAGAATAAGACCTCCACCACAAATTCTTCAATTGTAAGCCCTTGTCCACAAGTCTGGTATACCACATTTTTTAGGCTAGTGATTCTGAGCTTCAAATTTCCACAAATATGTCCTCCACGAGTGGGTGCACTAGATCTAAAATTGAATATTTCCAAATACTGTAGTTTTGAGAGTGAAAGTGATTTTTGTAAGTTAGTCCAAGCCAATTCAGGTGATTATTCGACCTCCCACATATTTACCACAGTTCCACAGCGATTGTCATGGGTCCAAAGGTTTTGAGCACAAGACTAAGGTAAGGTGTAGCTTGTAGTCTAGTCAAAGGTCCAAGGCCTTGTTACTTGTTCTATGTCAAAAAAAATTGTACTAAGTCGAATTTGTTTACCACAGGACTTAGCCCAAAAAATCAAGTTGTATGAGTGTGACTATCTGCTAGTCCAAGTTGAGGTGATGTCCTCCACAGGTGGTTGTCTTTCTCAGGTCTGAACTTGACATGCATGTCTCTATCTCTTTTCAATCTCCAAAATTGGTTAATAACCCAACCAATGTCCTCTCGGCCTCCTTCTTGCATTTTTCGGACCTTTGTACTGTGCCTCCTTCCTGTGATTTTGGGATTCATGTAGCTTCTTCTTGCAATTTTCATATTTCTCACATTTCAATATGAGAAGACTTCTATAAGTTTCGATTCTCCTTTTATTTTGTATGATTCTCATTATTAGTTCATAAGATGTGAACTCTTCTGTCTTCCTATGATCTTCACCGAATTGTTGGCTTGAAATGAAGTGTTTCAACTTGTATTTATACTGATTTTGAGTTATAATGAATATTCACACCTATTGGAGGAGAGGTGAGCATGTATAGGAGGCTTAGGTCAGCTAGCATTAAAGAATATAAAATTTTAACTTAAAAAATCATTTCTCTCAATCTAGAAGGAGTTAGAGGGTGAGTGATAGCCCATTGGAAAGGGGAAAATGTCTTCTACATGCTAGTGCCATTTTCTTCCTTGAATGAGATCATTATTCCATCAATAAAATTATATTTTATGAAAATATCATTATTATTTCATTTAAGGCAATCTTTAGGATTTTATGTCTACGTCTCCTTCTTCATAGATTTTAGGGCTTAATTCTAGGGAAAGCCATGTAGCTATGAAATATCACTTCATAGGAGGGTTTCACACACATGAAAATGCTCCTTCATTCATCAATAATATAGGGTTTTCCTAAGGTTAGGAAACATCACAAAAGAGGTATTCACATATCACAAGAATATTTCTCATCTCCAATGATGTCATATTGACATCAATGCCAACTTTGACCAACAATATCCCCATTTGTCATTGATGGCAATATCCTTTCCCTTTCAACAATTTCTCCCCCTTTGACACCAATGGAAAATGTGGTGCCCAAGTACTCCCCCTATCAATATGCTTCTTGACATGTTGCTCCATCATATTTTCTTCATTAATGATAGCTTTCCATGATAGATATGTTTCTCTTCCTTTCATGGTGCTCCTTCTTCTGGCAATGTGGTACATGACAGATGTGTTTGCATTTCTTCATGTCATGAACCAACTCCCCATACCTGCATAAACTCCTCTAGCTCTTCTTTTTGCTCAAGACAAGAAATATTGTTGCCTTGTGATAAAGTGGAAGACATCTTCACAATATCATGATTTTTGGAGTTATTCTCGAGAGATGATCTATCAAGATATTGTGACTCATCAAGGGTTTCATAGGACTCTTCACGGATAGCTTCTGTAAGAATAATCAAGAATCACAAGATCCATGTTACACAGTATTTTGTCACACCTCCTACACTTCCCCATGACATACCTTTAAGTGCCTAAAACATCACCATCATGTAGTGTACGTATTCAGATATGGAATTGATATCCTCCCTAAAGCATCGATTGGAAAATGCCTTGATCTTTCCCTTGAAGAAATAGCTTTAAAACCCTAAATTGAGAATCATCGCTCTTATAAGGCTTAAAATAGTGATGGTCATGTGTTGCATTGTACTTGACCAGCGATGGAATCACCTTATTCCCTTGCATTATACCAACGATGACCCCAAAGAGGTGATTTTCCCAAAGAGGATGACAAGCTTTGTGATCTAGAAGCTTCCAGAGTGTTGATCTAGAGGTTGTTTGGCATAGATGAGGTCGAATTCTCCCAGCTTGGCTTGTTGGTCTTATCCCTATGACCTACCTCCTTGATATGAGGACCTACTCCTATCTTTGGAGAGATCCTAACTCCCTTTCTTAGACTATATATTTATCTTCTCCTATCCCTAAATGGTTAGAGGTTGGATTGGTCTATGTCTATTTGCGCCGTTACGCTAAGATTGTACTTGGAGGCTATTCATTTGACTTGGGGAAAGAGTGCTTGGAGAGTTCTTGGCTTGGACTTGGATTAACACTCAAAGAGAGCCTATCAACATCAAGGCTTTAGTTGTAAGCTTCCCTTTATTTTCCCTAAATGTGTATGCTCATGTATCATTTAGCTTAACATTCCTTGATCAGTTAAGTAGGTTTCTTTTGGATATGCTATTAGTATTTGCATGCCTTGTTTTGTCTTGATCTCTTGTGAAGGTGCATAAACACTGAAAGAAGTAGGAACAAGCCCCTGATACAAGGAGTTCAAGGTCTTCAACAAAGGGAGATCGAAATAGCATCAGAACGAGGTAGGTCATCTCCTTCATTGTTCTTTTCAATTGTAATCTACGAAGATGTCTAGTTGATTGTCACTTCAGTTGCTAGACCCACTCATTGGGCTAGAGGGATCATCTCTGTCTGTAGAGAGGATTTACCTTTACAACAAAATGGAAACTCCATTGAGGAGCCTATGATCCTTTCCATTTAGTCCTTCACCTTGTTTTTGTGACGATTTTGACCAAACGTTAGTTGTCTAGCTTGTTTTCTTTTCTATAACTCTTTTCACTTGCTGGCGATTGCTTGAGAACATTGATTTTTGTCTATCCTTGAAGATTTCTTATTTTTCTCGCCCATCGCAGGTTTGCCTCTCACAATCGTGGTGGCATCGTGAATGTTTTAATTACAGTCGTGATGATCATTGTTTTTCCTCTGACATTCGTGATGATCCCAGAGTATAAGAGAAAATAGGGTTTTTCTTCTTGTTTTTGGTCTTTATGTCCTCTATCAGTGGTTTTCCAGAGTGTCTATGGTGTTTTTGATTGATTGTCTTGATTAATTTGCAAAGTTTGTCTCATTGGCTTCGAAGTGAAATATGATTGAGTTCTAGCGTTTCTCGTCAATTGGTCAACACTTTCTGCTTGTTGGTCTCATTGAGATGTTTTTTTTATTGATTGATTGAATGTTGTTTTCTATGGAAATCATTGAAAACATCATTTTACATTTGTTTTAGCTTGTATTTCGAAATTTACTTTTCGTGAAAATGCATTAGATTACTTCCATTGAAAAGTTATTTTTTGAGATTCATCATTGAGAATAGATCACATTTTTTAGTGATTGAAAGATAAAAACTGTATTAGGTGCATCAAATCATTCAAAATGGAAAGAGAAGCATAATTCATATAAGTGCATATTTGTAAAGTGAAACCATTTTACTTTTGAAAAAGTTGCATTTAGGATAGTTAGGAGTCAAGATCATTTTTACTTTTGGCATTGCATTTAGTGAAATGAAAGATTAGATTTTGTTTTCACATTTTGAATTTGGAAGACCGAAGTGAAAGTTAGTGGAAGGCATTTTTCATGGTACATTTTGTTTGATGCATTATTGATTGAAATTTCTTCCCTTGATTAGTCTATCTTTCATTGAAATGAAAGTTTTCATTTTCTCATATATTTGCATCAGAAGTGTTCAGGTGACATCATTAAGACCTTAAAAATAAAACATAATTAAGGATTAACTTAAATTTGATCTCAATTAATCTAAGGAGATTTTCAAACATTAACGCTTCATACTTAGTAGTCTAGGCTAGAGACGTGTTCCGGCATCTATAAAACTTAGCGATTGTCATTCTCTCCTGCATTAGATAGTGCTAGCATGGACTTGTGCTCCCTGTACTGTCAAGTATATAAAGGGAGACCCTCATAGGTTTCAAACCTTTATCCATAGGAATCTGAGTTTTCCACCCTATAAACATGATACACTGAACATAGCATTTGGGGAGATTGCCTACACGTACATGAAGTCCTTGGTAAATTTATTTGTTGAGGTCTATATTGCAATTCATGGTTACTTGGTACTCCTTTTGTCTAGAGTTACCTACATAATCATTTCGATCTTTTCTTACTCCTTAAATTTGAAAATATCATCGAGCATTGTCCTTTCAAGCTCTCTAAACCAATGAAAGTGACTAGAATCATATTTTCGTCCATTTCTTGACTCTTAAAACATGAAAATGCCAAGTTTTTGTTTCAAATTCTAAACTTAAATGATCGTGGAACAACATCCTTCCTGTGGAAATACTCCTTAGTAGATCTTAGATTGATACTGATGAAAACATTTCCTAAGTCTACCAATCAAGGAAACCCCTCTGATGGGAATCCTAGTCCTTTTCCTTCTTTTGGAAATACTTGTGTTCAGTATATGGCAATGTTGTCCCTTCCTGGATTAACCGTTGGTTTTCCAGTTTGGTTATTTTCGACCTCAGTGGTTCCGAGTGTCCAAACTTATTTTCAACCAAGTTCTCCTCCACCTGAAGAACATCAACCTCATGTTGATCCTAAATTTTAGCCCTCGCCTTCTTCACCTATTTCTTCACGTCGTTCTTCCTCTTTGCCTGGTGAAAGGCTGGATTCTGGTGACCAATAACCTAAGAAGGAGAAGAGGAAGATGAAGAAGAAGAAGAAAAATAAGCAAGGTGACAACCAAGTAGCCATTTCTACGATTGCAACTAATGAAGAAAAATCTTCCAACGAGCCCCAGAAAGTAAGATTCCCTTGCATGTTATGTAAGGGTGACCACCTTCTTCAGAATTATCTTGGTATTCGTAAGGCCTTAGAAGTGTGGTCCATAGGTTCACATTGAACTTTATCATCAACCTCTGGTGATCATGTTGGTGATAAACCTTCAAATAGTAAAGTTCATGGGAAAAAGGGAACAATAAAATTTCCTTGTAAGTTGTGTGAAGGTAATCATCCCATTCACCTTTCTCCTTTAATGGATGAAGCTTCCAAAGAGTTGGAAAACTTTACAATTTCTCAGCCTTGTCTTCTGACTAGGTATCAAAAGCTTTCCCTTGATCCTTTGTTAGTTGATCAAGTGATTGATCAAAAGCCATCTTTGGTCAACCACACTCTCTCTGAAAGTGAGTCTCTTGAGTCCAGTCTCGACCAACCATTGGTCAAGAAAATTGTAAAATTAGATCCGCCTTCAGTTAACCATACCTTTTCGGTAGAGAGTGAACCTCATACTTCTCAGGTTCTTCTGGTTTCTTCAGTTTCAAATGAAATGGCGGGAAATTATGTTGTTTCCGAGGTGCATGAGAGTAGATCTCTTGTTCCCACCAAGCAAGAGGGAAGTTCTCATGTTCCTACAACACCCCCTCCAAGTAGTTTAGTCACTTTTTTTTATTGGATTAAACTGGTAGGATATCACCTTCTGTCTTATATGCCTTTCCATATTATAGTACAATATTACCATATGGTCGTACCTAGCACAGTCCTAGACGAAGGTGCATTTGTGAGCATCATATCTTCAATTGCTTGGAAAGCTTTGGGTTCTCCTCAGCTTGTCCCCGTCACCCAGAATTTGTTAGCTTTTAATAGAGGAACTAGTCAATTGTTAGGGATCCTTCCTAAGTTACCTATTACTTTGGGAGGAAAGATAGTCTATATAGACGTGATGGTTTTCCAAGGTTCATGGATTTTAATCTACTTCTTGGTCGTGACTATGTTTACGGCATGGGAGCTCTTGTTTCCTCCCTCTTTCAAGTGATGTGTTTCCCGCGTGATGGAAACATTGTGATCAGTAATCATCTTACATTCATTGGTCCTTAATTAACTCACACTCAACCATCATCCCTAAATGTTTCTTATGTGAAAGAAGTATCACCCCCACTATAGGTTAATTACGTGGCCACCTATTCCATGCTCGCATCTATTGTTGATTTAGTATGTGATGTAGTACACCATGTACTGGGGGCATTGGCACTTGATATCTCATTTGAATCCCTAGACATGTATCCCTTCCAGAGTGTTGTCCTCCCATCTGATGAGAACCTCTTGGAAGCCATGACCTCTTTTGGTTGGTGATCAAAGGGATGTGGGGCAGACTTCCCTATCCTGGGTCAAGCTCCATAAAAAATGAATCAAGGGATAGGAGCAGAGTTCCTTGTCCTATGTCAAGCTCCTTAAAAAATGAAACAAGGTAGTGGAGCAGAGTTCCTTGTCTTGTGTCAAGCTCATTAAAAAATGAAACAAGGATCATGGTGCAAAGTTCCTTGTCTTGTGTCAAGCTCATTAAAATATGAAATAAGGACCATGGAACATAGTTCCTTGTCTTGTGTCAACCTCCTTAAAAATAGTTCCTTGTCTTGTGTCAACCTCCTTAAAAAATAAATAAGGGATCTGGAGCAGAGTTCCTTGTCTTGTGTCAAGCTCCTTAAAAAATGAAACAAGGGATATGAGCATGGTTCTTCTCCTGTGTCAAGCTCATTAAAAAATGAAACAAATCCCATTCCAATTCGATTCTTTGATTACATCTCGCAAAATCCCATTCGAATCTTTCACTTGATTGCGTAAGTGAATCTTCATTCCATCCATCTCTTAGTAAAAAGTAGTCCACTTAGCTGGATGCAATGAAGCTTGGGGGGCATGTATCTCAAATTGAGTCATTATGCTGGGGGCATGCAAACTTATCTCAAGCATATTTTATCTTTGTTTCAAGCTTGTGTAAAAATGAAACCAAACCCAAGCATAATTTATCTTTGTTTCAAGCTTGTGTGAAAATGAAACCAAATTCAAGCACAGTTTGTTTCTGTCTCAAGCTTGTGTAAAAATAAAACCAAATCCAAGCATAGTTTGTCTCCGTTTCAAGCTTGTGTAAAAATCAAACCATTCTTTCTTTACATCTCATGGTTGCTATTTTTTTTAGCCAATTTTTCTTAGATGAGCCTCGGTTCTTTCATTCCATTGTCGCCATCTCTTTGGCCAATTGTACGCTTTCACTTAGTTGCTTTACCCTTGCTTGAGGAACATCTGCGATGAGTAGTCTTATTAGCCAGCTTCTTGACCATTACATGTTTTGGGTAGTTACATCATGACTGGAACTAGTTGCTATCCTTTCATACCACTCATTCCTCCAGGTGGAGTCCTCTTTCAGCTCCTTTCAGACTCCAAAAATATGAAAAGATTGTTGAGTACTTGTCATTTCAAACTCATTAAAGTAAATTAATTGGCGTCTACTCAGTATAAGCTTAACACTTTTCGGGACTCATATAAACTAATGTATGAAAAAGGAACAACTTAGTCGAACATGGCTAGGAGGTTCTCTGAAATATTGTTTTCTACCTTTTTAGATTCGAGAGAAAAAATAAGAAAAGGGACCTAGTGGAGTTTTCTTCTTTTGTCTCTTTTTTGAACTCTATAAATATGAAAAATATATCGAGTTATTCTTCCATCGAACTCATTAAAAAATAAATGACGAAAGACTTGTCACCATGACGAACCCGAATTTTTCCTTCCTGGGACTCATAAAACTTACTAGGATGGATTCATCTGAAGGATGAACTTATATGACAAGCATATGATATCCTCTTCAATATTGTGTAAAAATAAAGAGATACTCACTAGAAATAGCATGGGAAAATGAAAATGAAAAATCCTTTGTATGGGCAGCATGTCGCTTTTAAACATGACACTCATCTATTTCTCGTGTCAAGTTTGGGATATCCTCACTTAGTCACTTGTCCTTCTGGGTTTGGGTGATCCATTTTTCCTCTAATTTGACTATTCCACCTCATCATTATGACGCTTGGTCGTATGTTGAATCTAATGTTGCCACACTCCGGAGTCGTATCGCCAATATGTTCAAGAGAAGTCCAATCTGTAGTTATTTACCTATATATTATTTGAGTCATTATTACAGTTGTGAAACTTATTCCACTTTGTTCCTTGTTTCATGTCGATGATGAGGGAGTCATTATGACCCTCCTTTGATGGCTCACTTCCTGTCAACTTCAACTCATTATCTAGGAAGATAACTTAGAAACTCCCTTTCAATACCTTGGAGCTTGCATGCCTTAATGGCAAGTTCTTTGCATCCAATGACATGTTTTCACTATTGGCCTTCAATCGAGTGATTCCATGAGTGTTCAACTTTAGCTTCATTATCGCATTCACGGATTGTATTGCCGTACCTTGAGATCCATTGTCATTATGGGTGCTTCATCTCATGCCTATTAACAATCCACATCAATGTCCAGTAATCAGGCAGTTTTCTAGCATTTTCGACTGCGACACGTTCATTCAAATGTTAGAATTCGTACTTTGATTGGGTTGGAATGGAGCGCAATACCCTCAGTCTTATCCGATATGACTCAAGCTATGTGGAGTTATATGTTATTCATGATTGTACACATGTTTCTGCTATACATATGGTTGTGACCATACCATGGGACTTTATATTTATGATGATGATCCTTCTATATCGGATGGCTGCATCCATACCTTTGATCTTAGATTTACAGATGATCCTTCTTATCTAGATGGTTGCGCCCATACCATGGATATTTTCATATAGTCTTCATCATTTGAATGGCTATGCCCATGTCATAGATTCATGTCTTGTTCTCAGATATGTATATGTATATGCGTCCTTGATTTGCAGGTCTCCTGATAGTGTGTGTCCTCGTCCTTGCAAAAGCTCATAAAGCATCTCAGCCATCATTCACCATTCTGTCTTCATGCTTTAGGGGGCATCTATTCCATAGTATTTTGTCACACCTCCTGCACTCCCCCATGACATTCCTTAAGTGCCAGAAACATGACCATCATGCAATGTACTTATTCCCTTGAAGATTTCCCTTGAAGAAATAGCTCTAAAACCCTAAATTGAGAATCATCGCTCTTATAAGGCTGTGATGGTCGTCTGTTGCATTGTACTTGACCAAAAATGGCATCCCCCTGTTCCCTTGCATACCAACGATGATCCTAAAGAGGTAATTTTCGCAAAGAGGATGAGAAGCTTCATGATCTAGAAGCCTCTGAAGTGGCGAGCTGGAGATTGTTTGGCATAAATGAGGTCGAATTATCCCAACTTGGCCTCTTGGTCTTTGGATAAAACCCTAGGATTGGACGTTTCCTACAAGAAAGACATCATGATGTTGATGTGGAAAGGGTTGATTTGCAAGTTGGATGCAAGAAAGCTAAGTTCAAGAGGGAGCTAACATGTTCTTAAGAGATAAGTATTTTATATTTATCTTTCTTGTTTATTACTATTGTTGTTGTTTCTATTAGTCTCTTGTATTTGTTTATATTTCTTGGTTGTGATTGTTCTTCCATGCCCTCCTAGTGAGGATTGCAAGTACATGATGAGTGTTTCCACAACTGTAGTAGTAGATGGAAAGAATGGAATAAATTAGCAAAGATAATGACAAGAAGACTGGTGTTGAGATATGAACTCAGAAGGAGCATATTTGATCTATGTCGAAAAGTAGCTAGTTGTGACTTCTAAGATGAGGATGGCTAGAAGTACCCTAGCAAGAGGGAGAAGGATATGAGGTTAGACACCTTGTGGTACTCTCAAATTAATGGCTATTTATAAAAATGTTCATCCATTGACGAAGATGATCCCATGATTTTGGTTATCTATTTCTAACTGAGGTTGAGGATCTCTCTATCTCGTGTAAGACAGATATCATTAAAGGATCTTAGTCTAATGCATTACTAAATGGGATTGAAAGTGTGGCATAAGCTATTCAAATCCCTTTTGAGATCCTTCAAAATTCGGCATGATGGACAGTGAATCCATGGACACATCCATGATAACAAATTTAAAGAAGTTGTCAGACTATGTTGCCAACTTGTTTGATATTACTTTTGGCTCATTGAACTATTTGCTACATGGATTTGAATGTTTTGATTGGACTAGTTGTTTTGAATAACAATTTTGAATGTTTTCTTAGCTCGAATATTGTGGACAAGTATTGTGCATTTAGCATGACTGAAGTTGAATAATGAGAGCTTATTGTTCATCCCTTTGTGAAGCAGTTTGCCTTCTAAAACTGTTTGTTGATTTGTTTGATCAGGTGTTGGAATTGACCATTATATATCTAAATTTTTGTGTTACTTTATGAGAATTTTATTTTTCATGACAATTCGAAGCACATTGAATATCAAGTATCACTATATCTAGGATGTTATCTAAAGAAGAGTTGTGAGGCTAAAATACATTACTGTTGGTGGAAAGGTTGATGATATTTTTTACGAAGCCACTATCCCATATGAAATTTGTTTGCTCCTAATAGAATATTATAGTTGTTGGAAATATTGAGGGGGGTGAATCCGTATTTCTTTTCAATTGTTATTTTTACTAGTTATAATTAGAACAGAAAATGAACAATGATAGAATAATAATTTTATTAATCAATGATGAGGACTCCAATAAGTTGCTTCAGGTCTACTAAGAAGTCTTTCAACAAGCTACTTTTGGTATACAATGAGGCCTTCCAACAAGTTGCTTCAGATCTGCACATAATTATTCAAAAGTCTACCCAAATATACTCTCCAAGGATCACCAAGAGTAGCTTAAAGGTACTCTTAAAAAAACATTCTCCAAGGACTTATATTCTGATATATTTTTCTCCAAAGGTGCCTTAAAATCTGTCTCAAGACTCCCAAAACACTTTCCTCAAAAATACCAAAACATTTTTCTCAAAACTCCCAAAATATTGTTACTAGGTTGCTCCAAATAATGCCATAATGATGTCATTTTCTAATAAAATATACCCACACTGAGTAAATCACAAGATCTTTTTTATTACTTCTATTATCAACCTTAAAACTTAAGTTATGTATAGTAGCCCATAATTAGCATAAGTCAATTATTGATTTGTTGACAAGTCTTGGAGGTCTAGAATAAGAACTCCACCACAAATTCTTCAATTGTAAGCCCTTGTCCACAGGTCTAGTATACCACATTTTTTAGGCTAGTGATTCTGAGCTTCAAATTTCCACAAATATGTCCTCGACGAGTGGGTGCACTAAATCTAAAATTGAATATTTCCAAATATTGTAGTTTTGAGAGTGAAAGGAATTTTTGTAAGTTAGTCCAAGCCAATTCAAGTGATTATTCAACCTCCCACATATTTACCACAGTTCCATAGAGATTATCATGGGTCCAAAGGTTTTGAGCACAAGACTAAGGTAAGGTGTAGCTTGTAGTCTAGTCAAAGGTCCAAGGCCTTGTTACTTGTTCTATGTCCAAAAAATTTTTACTAAGTCGAATTTGTTTACCACAGGACTTAGCCCAAAAACTCAAGTTGTATGAGTGTGACTATCTGCTAGTCCAAGTTGAGGTGATGTCCTCCATAGGTGGTTGTCTTTCTCAGGTCTGAACTTTACATGCATGTCTCTATCTCTTTTCAATCTCCAAAATTGGTTAATAACCCAACCAATGTCCTCTTGGCCTCCTTCTTGCAATTTTCGGACCTCTGTACTATGCCTCCTTCCTGTGATTTTGGGATTCATGTAGCTTCTTCTTACAATTTTCATATTTCTAAGATTTCAATATGAGAAGACTTCTATAAGTTTCAATTCTCCTTTTATTTTGTATGATTCTCATTATTAGTTCATAAGATGTGAACTCTTCTGTGTTCCTATGATGATCTTCACCGAATTGTTGGCTTGAAATGAAGTGTTTCAACTTGTATTTATACTGATTTTGAGTTATAATGAATATTCACACCTATTGGAGGAGAGGTGAGCATGTATAGGAGGCTTAGGTCAGCTAGCATTAAAGAATGATCCAAAAGAGATAATTTTCCCAAAGAGGATGACAAGCTTTGTGATCTAGAAGCTTCCAGAGCGCTGAGCTAGAGGTTGTTTGGCATAGATGAGGTCGAATTCTCCCAGCTTGGCTTGTTGGTCTTATCCCTATGACCTACATCCTTGATATGAGGACCTACTCCTATCTTTGGAGAGATCCTAACTCCATTTCTTAGACTATATATTTATCTTCTCCTATTCCTAAATGGTCAGAGGTTGGCTTGGTCTATGTCTATTTGCGTTGTTATGCTAAGATTGTACTTGGAGGCTATTCATTTGACTTGGGGAAAGAGTGCTTGGAGAGTTCTTGGCTTGGACTTGGATTAACACTCAAAGAGAGCCTATCAACATCAAGGATTTAGTTGTAAGCTTCACCTTATTTTCCCTAATTGTGTATGCTCATGTATCATTTAGCTTAACATTCCTTGATCAGTTAAGTAGGTTCCTTTTGGATATGTTATTTGTATTTGCATGCCTTGTTGTGTCTTGATCTCTTGTGAAGGTGCATAAACACTGAAAGAAGTAGGAACAAGCCCCTGATACAAGCAGTTCAAGGTCTTCAACAAAGGGAGATCAAAATAGCATCAGAACGAGGTAGGTCATCTCCTTCATTGTTCTTTTCAATTGTAATCTACGAAGATGTCTAGTTGATTGTCACTTCAGTTGCTAGACCCACTCATTGGGCTAGAGGGATCATCTCTGTCTGTAGAGAGGATTTACCTTTACAACAAAATGGAAACTCCATTGGGGAGCCTATGATCCTTTCCATTCAGTCCTTCACCTTGTTTTTGTGACAATTTTGACCAACCGTTAGTTGTCTAGCTTGTTTTCTTTTCTATAACTCTTTTCACTTGCTGGCGATTGCTTGAGAAAATTGATTTTTGTCTAGCCTTGAAGATTTCTTATGTTTCTCGCCCATCGCAGGTTTTCCTCTCACAATCGTGGTGCCATCGTGAATTTTTTAATTACAGTCATGATGATCATTGTTTTTCCTCTGACATTCGTGATGATCCCAGAGTATAAGAGAAGATAGGGTTTTTCTTCTTGTTTTTGGTCTTTATGTCCTCTATCAGTGATTTTCCAGAGTGTCTGGTGTTTTTGATGGATTGTCTTGATTAATTTGCAAAGTTTGTCTCATTGGCTTTGAAGTGGAATATGATTGAGTTCTAGCATTTCTCATCAATTGGTCATCACTTGCTGCTTGTTGGTCTCATTGAGATGTTTTTTTTACTGATTGATTGAATGTTGTTTTCTATGGAAATCATTGAAAACATCATTTTACATCTGTTTTAGCTTGTATTTCGAAATTTACTTTTCGTGAAAATGCATTAGATTAGTTGCATTGAAAAGTTATTTTTTTAGATTCATCATTGAGAATAGATCACATTTTTTAGTGATTGAAAGATAAAAACTGTATTAGGTGCATCAAACCATTCAAAATGGAAAGAGAAGCATAATTCATATAAGTGCATATTTGTAAAGTGAAACCATTTTACTTTTGAAAAAGTTGCATTTAGGATAGTTAGGAGTCAAGATCATTTTTACTTTTGGCATTGCATTTAGTGAAATGAAAGATTAGATTTTGTTTTCACATTTTGAATTTGGAAGACCGAAGTGAAAGTTAGTGGAAGGAATTTTGCATAGTACATTTTGTTTGATGCATTATTGATTGAAATTTCTTCCCTTGATTAGTCTATCTTTCATTGAAATGAAAGTTTTCATTTTCTCATATATTTGCATCGTAAGTGTTCAGGTGACATCATTAAGGCCTTAAAACTAAAACATAATTCAGGATTAACTTAAATTTAATCTCAATTAATCTAAGGAGATTTTCAAACATTAACGCTTCATACTTAGTAGTCTAGGCTAGAGACGTGTTCCGGCATCTATAAAACTTAGCGATTGTCATTCTCTCCTGCATTAGATAGTGCTAGCATGGACTTGTGCTCCCTGTACCGTCAAGTATATAAAGGGAGACCCTCATAGGTTTCAAACCTTTATCCATAGGAATCTGAGTTTTCCACCCTATAAACATGATACACTGAACATAACATTTGGGGAGATTGCCTACACATACATGAAGTCCTTGGTAAATTTATTTGTTGAGGTCTATATTGCAATTCATGGTTACTTGGTACTCCTTTTGTCTAGAGTTACCTACATAATCATTTCGATCTTTTCTTACTCCTTAAATTTGAAAATATCATCGAGCATTGTCCTTTCAAGCTCTCTAAACCAATGAAAGTGACTAGAATCATATTTTCGTCCATTTCTTGACTCTTAAAACATGAAAATGCCAAGTTTTTGTTTCAAATTCTAAACTTAAATGATCGTGGAACAACATCCTTCCTGTGGAAATACTCCTTAGTAGATCTTAGATTGATACTGATGAAAACATTTCCTAAGTCTACCAATCAAGGAAACCCCTCTGATGGGAATCCTAGTCCTTTTCCTTCTTTTGGAAATACTTGTGTTCAGTATATGGCAATGTTGTCCCTTCCTGGATTGACCGTTGGTTTTCCAGTTTGGTTATTTTCGACCTCAGTGGTTCCGAGTGTCCAAACTTATTTTCAACCAAGTTCTCCTCCACCTGAAGAACATCAACCTCATGTTGATCCTAAATTTTAGCCCTCGCCTTCTTCACCTATTTCTTCACGTCGTTCTTCCTCTTTGCCTGGTGAAAGGCTGGATTCTGGTGACCAATAACCTAAGAAGGAGAAGAGGAAGATGAAGAAGAAGAAGCAAAATAAGCAAGGGGACAACCAAGCAGCCATTTCTACAGTTGCAACTAATGAAGAAAAATCTTCCAACGAGCCCCAGAAAGTAAGATTCCCTTGCATGTTATGTAAGGGTGACCACCTTCTTCAGAATTATCTTGGTATTCCTAAGGTCTTAGAAGTGTGGTCCATAGGTTCACATCGACCTTTGTCATCAACCTCTGGTGATCATGTTGGTGATAAACCTTCAAATAGTAAAGTTCATGGGAAAAAGGGAACAATAAAATTTCCTTGTAAGTTGTGTGAAGGTAATCATCCCATTCACCTTTCTCCTTTAATGGATGAAGCTTCCAAAGAGTTGGAAAATTTTACAATTTCTCAACCTTGTCTTCTGACTGGGTATCAAAAGCTTTCCCTTGATCCTTTGTTAGTTGATCAAGTGATTGATAAAAAGCCATCTTTGGTCAACCACACTCTCTCTGAAAGTGAGTCTCGTGAGTCCATTCTCGACCAACCATTGGTCAAGAAAATTGTAAAAATGGCTCCACCTTCAGTTAACCGTACCTTTTCGGTAGAGAGTGAACCTCATACTTCTCAGGTTCTTCTCCTTTCTTCAGTTTCGAATGAAATGGTGGGAAATTATGTTGTTTCCGAGGTGCATGAGAGTAGATCTCTTGTTCCCATCGAGCAAGAGGGCAGTTCTCATGTTCCTACAACACCCCCTCCAAGTAGTTTAGTCACTTTTTTTTTTTTGATTAAACTGGTAGGATATCACCTTCAGTCTTATATGCCTTTCTGTATTATAGTACAATCTTACCATATGGTTGTACCTAGCACAGTCCTAGACGAAGGTGCATTTGTGAGCATCCTATCTTCAATTGCTTGGAAAGCTTTGGGTTCTCCTCAGCTTGTCCCCGTCACCCAGAATTTGTTAGCTTTTAATAGAGGAACTAGTCAATTGTTAGGGATCCTTCCTAAGTTACCTATTACTTTGGGAGTAAAGATAGTCTATATAGACGTGATGGTTGTCCAAGGTTTGTTGGATTTTAATCTACTTCTTGGTCGTGACTATGTTTACGTCATGGGAGCTGTTGTTTCCTCCCTCTTTCAAGTGATGTGTTTCCCGCGTGATGGAAACATTGTGATCAGTAATCATCTTACATTCATTGATCCTTAATCAACTCACACTCAACCATCATCCCTAAATGTTTCTTATGTGAAAGCAGTATCACCCCCACTATAGGTTAATTACATGGCCACCTATTCCATGCTCGCATCTACTGCTGATTTAGTAGGTGATGTAGTACACCATTTACTGGGGGCATTGGCACTTGATATCTCATTTGAATCCCTAGACATGTATCCCTTCCAGAGTGTTGTCTCCCATCTGATGACAACCTCTTGGAAGCCATGACCTCTTTTGGTTGGTGATCAAAGGGATGTGGGGCAGAGTTCCCTATCCTGGGTCAAGCTCCATAAAAAATGAACCAAGGGATAGGAGTGGAGTTCCTTGTCCTGTGTCAAGCTCCTTAAAAAATGAAACAAGGTAGTGGAGTAGAGTTCATTGTCTTGTGTCAAGCTCATTAAAAAATGAAACAAGGATCATGGTGCAAAGTTCCTTGTCTTGTGTCAAGCTCATTAAAATATGAAATAAGGACCATGGAACATAGTTCCTTGTTTTGTGTCAAGCTCCATAAAAAATAGTTCCTTGTCTTGTGTCAAGCTCCTTAAAAAATAAATAAGGGATCTGGAGCAGAGTTCCTTGTCTTGTGTCAAGCTCCTTAAAAAATGAAACAAGGGATATGAGCATGGTTCTTTTCCTGTGTCAAGCTCATTAAAAAATGAAACAAATCCAATTCAAATTCGATTCTTTGATTACATCTCGCAAAATCCCATTCGAATCTTTCACTTGATCACGTAAGTGAATCTTCATTCCATCCATCTCTTAGAAAAAAGTAGTCCACTTAGCTGGATGCAATGAAGCTTGGGGGGCATGTATCTCAAATTGAGTCATTATGCTGGGGGCATGCAAACTTATCTCAAGCATATTTTATCTTTGTTTCAATATTTTGTAAAAATGAAACCAAACCCAAGCATAATTTATCTTTGTTTCAAGCTTGTGTGAAAATGAAACCAAATTCAAGCACAGTTTGTTTCTGTTTCAAGCTTGTGTAAAAATGAAACCAAATCCAAGCATAGTTTGTCTCCGTTTCAAGCTTGTGTGAAAATGAAACCATTCTTTCTTTACATCTCATGGTTTCTATATTTATTAGCCAATTTTTCTTAGATGAGCCTTGGTTCTTTCATTCCATCGTCGCCATCTCTTTGGCCAATCATACGCTTTCACTTGGTTGTTTTACCCTTGCTTGAGGAACATCTGCGATGATTAGTCTTATTAGCCAACTTCTTGACCATTACATGTTTTGAGTAGTTACATCATGACTAGAACTAGTTGCTATCCTTTCATACCACTCATTCCTCCAGGTGGAGTCCTCTTTCAGCTCCTTTCAGACTCCAAAAATATGAAAAGATTGTTGAGTACTTGTCATTTCAAACTCGTTAAAGTAAATTAATTGGTGTCTACTCAGTATAAGCTTAACCCTTTTCGGGACTCAGATAAACTAATGTATGAAAAAGGAACAACTTAATCGAACATGGCTAGGAGGTTCTCTGAAATATTGTTTTCTACCTTTTTAGATTCGAGAGAAAAATTATGAAAAAGGGACCTAGTGGAGTTTTCTTTTTTTGTCTCTTTTTCGAACTCTATAAATATGAAAACTATATCAAGTTATTCTTCCATCGAACTCATTAAAAAATAAATGACGAAAGACTTGCCACCATGACGAGTCCAAATTTTTCCTTCCTGGGACTCATAAAACTTACTAGGATGGATTCATCTGAAGGATGAACTTATATGACAAGCATATGATATCCTATTCAATCTTGTGTAAAAATAAAGAGATACTCGCTAGAAATAGCATGGGAAAATAAAAATGAAACATCCTTTGTATGGGCAGCATGTCGCTTTTAAACATGACACTCATCTATTTCTCGTGTCAAGTTTGGGATATCCTCACTTAGTCACTTGTCCTTCTGGGTTTGGGTGATCCATTTTTCCTCTAATTTGACTATTCCACCTCATCATTATGACCCTTGGTCGTATGTTGAATCTAATGCTGCCACACTCCGGAGTCGTATCGCCAATATGTTCAAGAGAAGTCCAATCTGTAGTTATTTACCTATGTATTATTTGAGTCATTGTTACAGTTGTGAAACTTATTCCACTTTGTTCCTTGTTTCATGTCGATGACGAGGGAATCATTATGACCCTCCTTTGATGGCTCACTTCCTATCAACTTCAACTCATTATCTAGGAAGATGACTTAGAAACTCCCTTTCAATACCTTGGAGCTTACATGCCTTAATGGCAAGTTCTTTCCATCCGATGACATGTTTTCACTATTGGCCTTCAATCGAGTGATTCCATGAGTGTTCAACTTTAGCTTCATTATCACATTCACGGATTGTATTGCCGTACCTTGAGATCCATTGTCATTATGGGTGTTTCATCTCGTGCCTGTTAACAATCCACATCAATGGCCAGTAATCAGGCAGTTTTCTAGCATTTTCGACTACGACACATTCATCCAAATGTTAGAATTCGTACTTTGATTGGGTTGGAATGGAGCGCAATACCCTCAGTCTTATCCGATATGACTCAAGCTGCATGGAGTTATATGTTATTCATGATTGTACACATGTTTCTGCTATACATATGGTTGTGACCATACCGTGGGACTTTATATTTATGATGATGATCCTTCTATATCAGATGGCTGCATCCATACCTTTGATCTTAGATTTACAGATGATCCTTCTTATCTAGATGGTTGCGCCCATACCATGGATATTTTCATATAGTCTTCATCATCTGAATGGCTATGCCCATGTTGTAGATTCATGTCTTGTTCTCAGATATGTATATGTATATGCGTCCTTGATTTGCAGGTCTCCTGATAGTGTGTGTCCTCGTCCTTGCAAAAGCTCATAAAGCATCTCAGCCATCATTCACCATTCTGTCTTCATGCTTTAGGGGGCATCTATTCCATAGTATTTTGTCACACCTCCTGCACTCTCCCATGACATTCCTTAAGTGCCAGAAACATGACCATCATGCAATGTACTTATTCAGATATGTGGAAAATACCTTGAGATTTCCCTTGAAGAAATAGCTCTAAAACCATAAATTGAGAATCATCGCTCTTATAAGGCTGTGATGGTCGTGTGTTTCATTTTACTTGACCAACAATGGCATCTCCCTGTTCCCTTGCATTCCAACGATGATCCTAAAGAGGTAATTTTCCCAAAGAGGATGAGAAGCTTCATGATCTAGAAGCCTCCAAAGTGGCGAGCTGGAGATTGTTTGGCATAAATGAGGTCGAATTATCCCAACTTCGCCTCTTGGTATTATCCCTATGACCTACCTCCTTGAGATGAGGACCTACTCCTATCTTTGGAGAGATCCTAACTCCCTTTCCTATCTATATATTCATCTTATCCCATTCCCAAATGGTTAGAGGTTGGGTTGGTCTATGTCTATTTGCACCCTTATGTTATGATTGTGCCTAGAGGCTATTCATTTGACTTGGGGAAGGTGTGCTTAGAGAGTTCTTGGCTTGGACTTGGATTACCACTCAAGGAGAGCCTATCAACATCAAGGATTTGGTTGTAAGATTCCCTTTATTTTCTATTAATATAAAATTGCTAGTTCATTTTCCCTAAATGTGTATGCTCATGTGTCATTTAGCTTAACATTCCTTGATCAGTTAAGTAGGTTGCTTTTGGATATGCTATTTGTATTTGCATGCCTTATTGTGTCTTGATCTCTTGTACAGGTGCATAAATGCTTAGAGAAGTGGGAACAAGCCCGTGGCACAAGCAATGCAAGGTCTTCAACGAAGGGAGATCAAAATAGCATTAGAACAAGAAGTCCATCTCCTTTGTTCTTCTATTCAATTGTAATCTAGGATGATTTCTAGTTGATTGTCACTTCAGTTGCTAGACCCACTCATTGGGCTAGAGGGATCGTCTCTATCGACAGAGAGGATTTACCTTCACAACACTTCCCCTAACAGTATGCATGATCTCCTTTTTGGCAGAATTTCATCCATCAAAACTTGGAATATATACATCACAAATGTATTTATTAGATCAACAACAAGGGTTAATGCCTTGAGTGTTCAATATATTTTCTAATCCATTTTGCTTCCTTCTCCATGCTCGTGTAACATTCCTTTCATGATTGGTAATCATGGTTTTATCTTGTTTAGGGACCCAAGTCAAGTTACAATCACGATCCATATGTCCAATATTATGGCATTTGAAGCATTCCATCTTGTTCATGAATGAGGAATCATGAATTCTTCTTGAGAAGTTGCTTCTAGGGAGATGGTGGGGACCATTATATTTGTCCTTGTGGTATGCCCTACAATCCTTTTCCGTGTGCCAAAAATTTGTGCAAGAATATCAATAACCAAAAAATATACTTTGGTACCTAGAAGAGGAAGATTGCCTTGATGTACTTCTAGAGTCATTCTGTCTTCGGATCCTTTGATAAAATTTATTGTTTCTTGCATTCTTGACACCATATTCGTATCTTCTTGGAGTATGGTTTCTTCCAATGTTATCTTGTCTCTTCTCCTTGCTTTTCCTAGAACTGGGGGTATCAATATTTAATCCAAGCTTCTCCACATCTTTGTTGTTTGAAGCATAAGGGTTTGCATCATTTTTGTTTGAGGATTCACCTACATAATCAAGACCTGATTTATCAAGAGGAGATATTTGATGACTTAGGATCTCATATAGGGTTTGAGAGCTCTTTAGACTCTTGTTCAGATGATCATTTTCTTTCCTTAGGAGATCAAGTTATTCTTTCATCATCTTGAATTCTTCATCCTTCTTTGATAGATGGTTCTCCATTTCTTCCTTTATCTTGGTTGCTTCACATGATTGGGCCTTAAGTGAGGTGGTATCTTATTTTAATTTGGCGATGTCTTCATCCTTTTCTTCTAGTTGGCATATCATGGCATTTCTTTCCTTTTCATTGTCATCGACTTGTCCTTCGAGGAGGGTCAAATTTTCCATAACCCTTTCATCTCCTTGTGCTTGTTTCTTTGCTTCTTCCAACTGAGATTTAAGGGAGGAAACCACTTCCTTGTATTAACCAATTTTTCTTTCAAGTTTGTTCAATTCTTCATTTCTTTGTTCAAGATAGCTTGAAAAAGTATCTTCCTTTTTCTTTTCTTTATCCAATTGATTTGTCATGGGCTTGATGAGCTCCTCATCTCTTTCTTGTACTTGAAGCTTGAAAATATCAACTTCCTTCTTTGTCTTGTCAAGGTCATGATCACCATTTTGTGCTTGCTTCTTGAGCTCTTCATTTTCCCTTTTTAAATTGCTTATCTCTTCTAGGGCAGCTAAGAGTTTTTACATGAGATCTTCTTCATTTTCTTCATATTCTAGGTCCTCCTTCATCTTGATGTCTTCATTCTTGTTTTCAGCTTCCTTTACAAGTTCTTTATTTCCTTATTTCTTTCCATCATCTTCATCAATAGAGGTCATGGTCAATTCTCCTTTTGAGTGAAGATCTTGAAGATTGTCTTGCATACCTTTTGTTGATGAACGTTTTTCCACTTTGGCCTTTATTGGATCTTGTAGCCCACTAAAGATTTCTTTTATATCTCTTGCATTATACTCCTCGGATTCTTCTTCCATCGTTCTTTCAATGACCACTGATTCCTAGACTTCAAAACCTTGAACCATTAAAAATTCTTCATTATTGCCTTCCATATTTCAAAGTTTCCATTGAACAATGAAGCTTTCCCAATTTGGTTATCTTCTGCTTTCATGGTTGAAGAAGAGACATATTTACAAGGATTGGAGAATTTCTTCCTTGGCTTTTCCATTTGTGTTCTAAGGATCTACCTTCAATCTACTAGGTTTTGAGTGAAGGTATTGGCTCTAAAACCATTTCTTGGAAATACTGAGGGGGGGGGGGGGGAGAATAAGTATTTCTTTTCAATTGTTATTTTCACCAGTTAAGATCACTTTATAATTAGAACACAAAATGAACAATGATAGAATAGTAATTTTATTAATCAATGATGAGGAATCCAATAAGTTACTTCAGGTCTACTAAAAATTCCTTCAACATGTTGCTTCATGTATACAATGAGATCTTCCAACAAGCTGCTTCAGATATGCACAAAAGTCTTCAAAAGTCTGCCCCAATATACTCTTCAAGAATTACCAAGAGCAACGTAAATGTACTCTTCAAAACTTTTATCCAAGATCTTCTATTCTAATATATTTTGCTTCAAAGGTACCTTCAAATCTCTCGCAAGACTCCCAAAACACTTTCCTCAAAACTCCCAAAACATTTTTCTCAAAACTCCTGAAACATTTCTCTCAAAACTCCCAAAACATTTCTCTCGAAACTCCCAAAACATTGTTACTAGGTTGCTCTAAACATTGCCATAATCATGTCATTTTACAATACAATAGATCCAATTTGAGTAATTCACAATATCTTTGTTATTAATTCTATTATCAACCTTAAGACTTAAGTTATGTATAGCAACCTAGAATTAGCATAAGTCAATTATTGACTTGTCCACAGGTCCTGAAGGTCTATAATAAGACCTCCACCATAGATTCTACAATTCTAAGCCCTTTTCAATAGTTTTGAGGCTAGTGATTCTGAGCTTTAGATTTCCGCAAATATGTCCTCCACAGGTGGGTGCACTAGATTCGAACTTGAATCTTTCATAATGTTGTAGTTTTAATCTTGAAAGGGATTTTTGTAAGTCTGTCC
Organism: Pinus taeda; assembly: GCA_000404065.3. NCBI lineage: Eukaryota > Viridiplantae > Streptophyta > Pinopsida > Pinales > Pinaceae > Pinus > Pinus taeda. Next base: position 25,956 of record APFE031159456.1, read on the forward strand.
AAGCCAGTTCAAATGATTGTTCAACCTCCCACAAATTTACCATAGTTCCCCAGAGATGATCACAAATCTGAAGGTTTTGAGCATAGGACTTAGGTAAGGTGCAGTTTATAGTCAAATGTCCAAGGCCTTATTACTTGTTCTCTATCCAAAAAATATGTACTAAGTCTGAGTTGTTTACCACGGGACTTAGCCCAAAAAAATGAGATGTATGAGTGTGATTGTCTGCAAATTTGAGTTGAGCTGACGTCCTCCATAGGTGGTTGTCTTCCTTAGGTCCAAGCTTGATAGGTAGGTCAGGATCTCTTTTGAGTCTCCAAACCTAGTTAATACAATGTCCTCTCAGCCTCCTTCTTGCAATTTCAAACCTTTGTATTGTGCCTCTTTCATGCAATTTTCAGATTCTTGTAGCTTCTTCTTGCAATTTTAATATTTCTAAGATTTCAATAAGTGTAGACTTCTATAAGTTTCAATTCTCCTTTTCTTTTGTATGCTTCTTGCTATTAGTTCACGAGATGTGAAATGTTATGTGTTCCTATGATGATGTTCACCGAACTTTTGGCTTGAAATGAAGTGTTTCAACTTATATTTATATTTATTTTGAGCTATAATGAATAGTCGCGTCTATTGGAGAAGAGGTTGGCATGTATAGGAGGCTTAGATCGGCTAGCAACAAACAATATAATATGTTAACTTAAAAAACCATTTTCTCTCAATCTAGAAGGAGTTACAGGGCGAGTCATAGCTCATTGTAAAGGGAAAAATGCCTTCTACATGTTAGTGCCATTTTCATCATTGAATGGGGTCATTTTTCCATCAATAAAAATATATTTTGTGAAACTATCATCATTATTTAATTTAAGGCAGTATTTAGGATTTTATGTCTAGGCCTCCTTCTTCATAGATTTTAGGACTTCATTCTAGGGAAAACCATGTAGCTAAGAAATGTCACTTCATAGGAGGGTTTCATGCATACATGGAAAAGGATCCTTCTTTAAACAACAATCTAGGGTTTGCCTGAGGTTAGGGAAACATCACAAAAGAGTTATTCATGCATCACATGAATATTTTCCATCTCCAATATTGACATATTGACATCAATGACAACTTTGACTAACAATAATGATTGAGAATCCCTCCCTTGGAGAGAGGAAGCATTGAATAAATATCAACATGAATATTCCTTGGGATTTCCTAAGAAACTGTGGTTTATGGTTGGGAAGATTGTTCTGGTTACTCCCTTAGGTCATTGATTTTGATAGAGAAACCTTGTGGTTGGGGAGGTTGGTTATGAGACTTCGAGTTTTCCCTTTGGTCATTGTGTTTAACCGAGAGACCGATAGGCTTGGTTAGTAGTGTTTATTTTGAGTACTCTTCCTTGGGTCATCACATTTGACTAAGATACCATATGGTCAGGGAGATTGAGCCTTTTGATATTGAGATCAATATTCCCCCCTTAGGTCGTGGACTGAGAGACTATATAGTAAGGGATTTTGATATTAATACAGGGATTCCTCCTTTAGGTCATTGAGCTTGACCAAGAGACCCTTTTTTATGGTTGGGGAGATAGACCTTGTACACTCTCTTAGATCATTGGGTTTGACCAAGAGACTGTTGGCATGGTTGGAGAGTTTAATATTGAATACTCCCTTAAGTAATTGTGTTTAACTGAGAGACCAATAGACTGGTTGGGGAGATTTATGTTGTGTTCTCTCTCTTAGGTCATTGATTTTGACTAAGAGACCAGTGAGATGGTTAGAGATATTGAATTTGATTACTCTCTTGGGTCATTGAGATTGACTAAAAAATCATTTGATATGGTTAGAGAGTTTGGCCTCATGAACGATGTTGATTGATCCCATGGTCAGTTGGGTTCTGACCTTGATGCCATTGGTTTTGGCTTATGAGATGAACTTGATGTTATGAACCTTTCATTATGATGAGACTTGTACATATGATATCTCCCTCAAGTCATTTTTCAAGAGGCTATTTGATTGGTTGAGGAGATTGATCTTGAGAGAGAATGAAAAATACCTCCCTAGCTAGGAGGAGTATTGAAAATTATAGCCCCAGTCAGTATTTTCAAAATAGAAATTTATTATTCAAGCATGATCATGTATTTGTCAAAATAAATTTGTAAAAGGCATTTTTCATGTACTTGAAAAGGAAAATGAGATTTGAATTTATATTTATTGCTTTATTACCCTTACAAGTGCTCAAGTCAACTCCTCCAAGATCAAGTCCTCTTACCCAAGAGACACACCTATTCACATGGTCAAATGACTATATATGGTGCATATTTTCTCTCCTTCAAGGCATATTTCAAATCATCTTATTTGAGGCTAATACAAGTTGTCTAAGGCTCCTAATCTCTATGGAACATATGCAAAGTATGAGGAACATTATATGTGGAACATATGTGAAGAATGATACAGATTATCTGTGGAACCTATGCAGATTTGAGGCATATATCTTCTATGGTTAAGTGTGAATTTGTGGTATATCTCTTAAGTGGAACAACGCAAGCCTGAGGCACTATATCTATATGGAATTATGCGGACTTGTGGCTCATTTTCTCTGTAACATATGTGAGGGTATGTGGCACATATCTCTATGGATATGTGAAGGTTGTTAGAGAGCTGATTTGGAACTTGTGGGAGGTCATCATTATGGTTGATTCTTGTCTATTTCTCTTTTCAAAGATATTTTATTTTGATTTATGTACAAATTGGACTAAATTTGACAATCTCTCATAAGGGAAGGTTGTTTGGTTTTCCCTTTGGGGTTTTTCCCTATTCGTTGACCAAAATTTTTGGTGTCTCCTATCTTAATGCTTTACTGTGATCTCTATTGTTGCTCTATTGTTAATGGTTCAAATTTTCAAGTAAAACTGCTTAATGATTGGAATGTTTTAAAGGAAGTCAAATTCTATCATTGGAAGTAGTCATCAATTTGAAATTTGTTCTAGTCTTGTATGCTACTAGAAAACTAACACTTAGTAGACCCTCTACACGTTCACATGAGTGGTGTGTATGAAATGGTTGAGTTGGAGAAATATTGTTTCTTAAAGTAATCTATAATAACTACAAAGTTATTGATGTCTTTGATGTTGTGATTTGGTCACAATCTGTCAAGATTGTTGAGGTGAAAATCAATTTAGATTTAGATGAAATTGTATACATAGAAATTTTCCATTCTATATCTAAGTTGATTCTCTATTTAATTATATGTCTAAGTTGATTCATTAAACAATTTTAGGAAACTATCAACCAAATCAAAATATCATGTATAAATCAGTAAATTTGTAGGTGTTGTATATTATCTTGATCAAATATGTCTTTCCAACTCTAGCCATTCCATACAAATGAATCACATGAACTTGTGGAGTTTCAATAAACAAACTAATGTTCAAATGCAACATCAATGAAGTCACAAGTGGAAATCTAGTCCTATGACGTAGAATGGGCTCTCAAACATGGCCATATCTATCTTCGAGATGGATTAAGGTGTAGTAAAAGGCTAAGCAAAACAATGCATATTTGTTATTTTTTTTTTGGTTCAGAGATGTGATTTAAAGGTTTTTAAATTATCTGAATAGATCTAGAATGTTAATTTTGGTTGATTCATTTAAGTGGTTCTTTTATGCGTAAAATACCATGGATATTCTATTAGATAGTTTGTCATAATAGATCTGATAATGATATATTAAAATTCTGAATTTCTACACTATTACAATTTTTTTAAACCTCTAAATCTGTAAATTTAATTGCAATTAGTGCATCCATGTGAATGGAAATTATGCAAAAAAAATAGATAATGACAAAATAAGCTCTCTCACACACATATAAGACACAAAATATGCTTTGGAAAACCCTTTCGGGAGAAAACCCAGCTAGAAAGTGAGGTTGCTTCACTCTCTTTCTCTGACTGGAAAATAAGGTTGTAGATATAAAGAAGTAATGCATGTGGTCTGTGGGATGATACAGTGCACAAATCCTTTGTTTGTGTTCTACCTCCTATCTCTTCTGTCTATCTTTGTTCATCTATGGAACAAAATTCTTTCAAAAGTGGAATGCCCCTTCCTCCTAGTGGCCTAGTTATAACGCAATCTGATAGCCTCCTAGTGGTTAAGTTTGACTATATCAAACTCTTAACTAGAGTTACAATATAGATTCTTGCAGAGTTTTTTTACATCCCAATCACATGGATAGTCTCTTTTCCATGAATAATGGGGGTTAACGGGACATACTCCCGAATTATAAGTGTGAAAACAAGAAGCTTAACTTCTGAGTGCATAACTTTTGCATACAGACTTCAATTAACACGTTGATTGTGTCATTGGAAACATATCTATGTGTAAAACAACATGAAAATGTGTGGTACGATATAGGTAAATTTTGACCCCCAAAAAATGTCGTTTGATACCTCAAAATGCTCCTGGAAGGTTTCAGACCTTGTTTCACCAAACTAGGTCCCACCGTAAAAACGGTCTTGTCAGATGATTCCTCCACTTTTCCACTCCAAATGCACCAAGATTGATGATAAAAATATAATGACACAATCTAGATCATTTTCCTACTTTTCAAGCTTATTTTTTAGCTTGAAATTTAAAATGTCAAATTTTATCAAAGCAAAATCATAATCTTATTCGCATAGATGTGATATGAAAGTTTTTAAAATTTTTGAAGATACCTACAATAAAATTTTGAATAAAATTTGTCCAAAGAATAAATTCTTTTATATTTTGAATTCCAACAAAAATATGCCCTAATCCATACCGTTAGATGGGATAGCAATGTCATCCTACTTGAAAAGTAAATAAAGAATTCTTAAGGATTGTTAGATAAAAGACTTGTATTTAGGATTCTGTTTGTGGCAAAGAGCCTAGACTTAGAGTCTTTTTCTGGTGTTCCAAAGGGTAAAGAGTATCAAGTCCTAGAAGCTAATCACAAGTGAAAAGGGAAGAGGAAAAAATTGAAAAGACGAAGCTCCAAGTTAAAATTAACTTTGGGCAAGGACATTACATTGGAACAAACCACACATTTTATGGGCTTGGTCTTGATTTAAATATTTTAGAATAGGTATGCCTTTGGTATGAGTCTAAATCACCAAATTCAAGCATGTTGGAGCCTTATTCTAGGTTATGATCCAGGTTCCATATTTTGGCCTAGGGTTAGTTAGTATTCATATTTTAAAACTAGGAGGATCCACCAATGTCGGCAAGTAACGATGTGAAATTTCTTTACATTCTCGTTCATCCAAGTATGGGTTGTTTTAAAGGAGGATTTAATTATCTCTTGAAATTCCATGAACTAGACCTCTAATTTCAACCCTTCTTGAGAATTATGGGGAGGAAAACATGTGTTTTTTCTCTTTCTTTTTGGGCATTCATCCCCATATTGTAAGGACGGTGGACGAGATTGAGTCCCATTTGTCTGAGTGGGAATTATTTGAATGAAAGTGGAGGGTATTTTGTAATCTAAGAAAGGCATAATGGGGAAGGAAGCTAACAATTGTCCGGGGGATTTGGAATAAGAACCAATTCTAGAATGACATTGGGTTTAGTAAGGAGAAAATTATTCCTAAGACCTGCTCAACACAAAGATATGGAAGATATTAAATAAGGGGAGAAAAAACCCTAGAGGGGATCCTTGGAGCAGGGAATTAATTCCCCAAAATGTTCTTAAAAGATAATTCTATCTATCAATTTGAGTGTTCTAGGAAGTCATCCAAAAAGGCTTTTGATCGTTAGATAAGTAGAAGTTCACTAGTTGAATATTATTTTGATATCAGAAACCATCGACCTAGCCTATATGCTGGAAATTGTTCTAAAGCTAACTTGTTCGTCACTAGGATTTTATGTCTACTGACATAATTGTTGCACTCTAGTGGAGTTATAATGGGAAGTAGAAATTTTGTTTCTTTTTTGAGTTTCTAACACCTCTCATTTTGGATTCATATTTGAACCAAGTTCATCTTCAAGGAATTCGGCCTAACTATCTTAGTTATAAATACTTATTGATCTAGGTGGATGTTGGTGGCCACCCACCTATCCCATTTGGACCCCCACAACTACCTCTTTCAGTCTTTTCAGTTTCCTAAATTGTAGCACAGTTTACTATTTTTAGCATTTTTTCGGGTCCTGAACTTCCGGAGCCGTTTTGAGGCCCTAAACGACGTTTTTTGGGAAATTTGGGGGCAACATGGGTCCATGGATTGATTTTTCCCTTCCCAAAGTGGTAGTTCTCAGATAGATCTTTCTAACGAGCTATCATACGTGTCAAACGGAGATCATATGCCAAAGTTACGACCCTGGGAAATTGATGTACCAATTTACCCAAAATGGAGCCCACAATTTGGCGTTTCATCTTCTAGGGTTAGGTTTTGGAATGTGAAGGGTTTTCCATTGTTTCTAAACAATAAATAGCCCTTCGAGCCTCATTGTAACACAGTTCACAATAGTTCAGAGGCATATAGTCACCACATCTCTTCTCAGAGATAATCTACCATCGCCCTAGCTGGTTTATTTCCATTTTTGGTTGTAAGCATATTTCAGTATTTTCCATTAATGTAATGAACCATTGTTTCCACTGCATCTTTGTGTATATGGTTATCTCTGTATTTTGTTCTGTTCCTGTTTAAATCTGGATCAGTGGTGTCAGAGCGGTCTGCTTTTTCTCTGTTTTTCTTTGCATGTCCCCAACAAGGTCGGGATATAAGGAGTTAGGGCTCGAATTAGTCGAACCTTTGCAAGACCAGCCTCGAAAATCCCGACGACCTCCCATGGCGGATGAGAAGAAAGACGAGGGGGCAGGAGATCTTATCAAAATCTTGCTCGAAGAAGTGCTCGAGCGGAAAAGGAACGCTATGACGGATAGCTTTGCGGAGATCCTTCAGCGGCTACCCAGAGGCGATGCATCGGCTTCCAACAGCTACTCTGGAAATGCCACACCGTTTAAGGTACAAGTGAATTTTGAAATCCCCATCTTCGAGGGTAAAATAGACACAGATGTGGTAGATAAATGGTTAAATCTGCTAGAGGGTTATTTTTCTGTTCATGAATTTTCAAGTCAGGAAAAGATTGTTTTCGCTCTTCTCAAAGCAGCCCCCCACGTCAAGGACTGGTGGGAAACCTACTGCGAGCAGAACGATGGAAGCACCGGCTCACTATTTTCAGTCGCACCCACTTGGGATTCACTCTGAGATGACGTCAAGGAGTAGTACTACCCTGTCAAAAGCTATGAGGACAAATACATCAAATGGACCACACTGCGTGGGGGATGATACCAAGATGTGCCAAAGTTTACAAACATTTTTCATACCCTTTGTACACAGTTGGGTATCAAAAATTCTGAGCTGCATCTGGTGCTCAAATACCACAGTTGCCTAAATAGATACATCCAGGAAGAGATGGAGTTCTTGAACATCTCCTCACTCGGCACAACATATCGATATGATGTCAAAATCGAGCAAAAGTTCAAACAGAAGAAGCGAGACTTTGGATCTGCAAATCCGAAGAACAAAGGAAAAAGCCAAGGCGGGGTGACCCAAGACAACCCGTCGAAGCCGCAAGAAAAGAACAACACCATGAAGCTGAACAAGGACATAGGAAAGTGGTGTGAGTTCCACAAGAGTCCCACTCATAACACATGTGAGTGTCGGACCAAGCAGTCGCTGATGGCCGAGTCGAAGGCTTCCAAATCAGATACATGTTCTGACCCTGTGCCAGAACCCGACAAGGGGAACGGAAAAGGGAAGCAGATCATTGATGCAGATCCCAGCGCCATTGTTACCACTTCCAAGATCCAGAAGAATGTGCCCGAAGAGCCAGAGGAGGGGGAACGTCTTTTCCACTCACAGATGTGGGTGAAGGGTTCGCCGCTGCAATTCATTGTAGACAGCGGCATCAAAAAGAACCTTATTTCAGCAGAGTTTGTGAAGCGGTTGGGCCTACCGACTACACCACACCCACAACCGTACAATATTGGGTGGCTTCATGAAGGACGAGATCTCAAAGTTTGCCAGCAGTGCCGCCTTCCCTACAACATCAAGCCTTTCACAGACGAGGTATTGTGTGATGTTACACCTCTGGATGTTTGTGATGTACTATTAGGCCAACCATACTTGTGGAGGCGACATGTTGTGTATGAGTCAAGGCCTCGGGTTGTCATTATTTCTTTGAATAATTCATTATACAGGATACCGGAGGTAGCCCCACCTACCGCCACATCTTTGATCACTGTTAAGAAAGGCAGCAAGCTCATATCACAGACCAAGAAATTCATTTTTATGGTTCACTCCCAAAGTAAGGGGAAGATCGTTGCTACATCCATGACCCCCGCAAAGGGTTCCTCCATGCAACAGCAGCAGCAGAAGGATATAGTCATGACAGAACATAGAAACAACTTCTCCTCACCCACAGGGGTACCACATAAGTTTCAGGTGAGTGACAAAGTTTGGTTACATCTGCAGAAATAATGCCTTACAAGAGCCCATTAGAAGCTCTGACCACTCCGACATGGTCCTTACGCCAGTACCAAGGCTATGGGAAACAATGCTTTGAAGCACAACATTCCTCCATTCCTTCGCCTGCACCAAGTGTTCAATGTGGACCGTCGTCGACCATGCTTCCCACCATTACTGGACACACCAGAGATTGCAGGACAAGTTCAACAGATGGAGGAAATCAACGCAATGGGGACCATTGCTTCCTAAGGGGGGAGGAATGATCTAGAAAGGATGTTGGTGGCCAGCCACCTATCCCTTTTGGACCGCCACAACTGTCTCTTGCAGTCTTTTCAGTTTCCTAAATTGTAGCACATTTTACTATTTTTAGAAGTTTTTCGGGTCGTCAACTTCCGGAGCCGTTTTGAGGCCCTAAACGACATTTTTTGGGAAATTTGGGGGCAACATGGTTCCATGGACCGCTGTAGCCCTTCCCAAATTGGTAGTTCACGGATAGATCTTTCTAACGAGCTATCATACACATCAAACGGAGATCGTATGCCAAAGTTACGACCCTGGGAAATTGATGTACCAATTTACCCAAAACGGGGCCCACAATTTGGCATTTCGTCTTCTAGGGTTAGGTTTTGGAATGTGAAGGGTTTTCCATTATTTCTAAACAATAAATAGGCCTTTGAGCCTCATTGTAACACACTTCAGAACAGTTCAGAGGCATGTAGTCACCACATCTCTTCTCAGAGATAAGCTACCATCGGCCTAGCTGGTTTATTTCCATTTCTAGTTGTAAGCATATTTCGGTATTTTCCATTAATGAAATGAAGCATTATTTCCACTGCATCTTTCTATATATGGTTATCTCTATATGTTTTTGCGTTCTTGTTTAAATCTGGATCAGTGGTATCAGAGCGGTCTGATTTTTCTCTGTTTTTCTTTGCATGTCCCCAACGAGGTCGGGATATAAGGAGTTAGGGCTTGAACTAGTCGAACCTTTGCAAGACCAGCCTCGAAAATCCCGAGGGCCTCCCATGGTGGATGAGAAGAAAGATGAGGGGGCAAGAGATCCTATCAAAATCTTGCTCAAAGAAGTGCTCGAGTGGCAAAGGAACGCGATGATGGATAGCTTTGTGCAGATCCTTCAGCGGCTACCCAGAGGCGACGCATCGGCTTCCAACAGCTACTCTGGAAACGCTACACCGTTTAAGGTACAAGTGAATTTTGAAATCCCCATCTTCGAGGGTAAAATAGACACAGATGCAGTAGATAAATGGTTAAATATGCTAGAGCGTTATTTTTCTGTTTATGAATTTTCAATTCAGGAAAAGATTGTTTTCGCTCTTCTCAAAGCAGCCCCCAACGTCAAGGACTGGTGGGAAACCTACTGCGAGAAGAAGGATGAAAGTACCAGCTCACTATTTTCAGCCGCATCCACTTGGGATTCATTCCGAGATGCCATCAAGGAGTAGTACTACCCTGTCAAAAGCTATGAGGACAAATACATCAAATGGACCACACTGCGGCAGGGATGAGACCAAGATGTGCCAAAGTTCACAAACATTTTTCATACCCTTCGTACATAGTTGGGTATCAAAGATTTTGAGCTGCATCTGGTGCTCAAATACCGCGGTTCCCTACATAGATACATCCAGGAAGAGATGGATTTCTTGAACATCTCCTCACTCGGGACAGCATACCGATACGCTGTCAAAATCGAGCAATAGTTCAAACAGAAGAAGCGAGGCTTTGGATCTGCAAATACGAAGCCCAAAGGACAAATCCAAGGCGGGGTGACCCAAGACAACCCGTCGAAGCCGCAAGAAAATAAAAACACCATGAAGCCGAAGAAGGAAACAGGAAAGTGGTGTGAGTTCCACAAGAGTCTCGCTCATAACACAAGTGAGTGTCAGACCAAGACGTCGTTGGTGGTCGAGTTGAAGGCTTCCGAATCAGATACATGTTCTGACCCTGAGCCAGAACCCGACAAGGGGAATGGAAAAGGGAAGCAGATCATTGATGCAGATCCCAGTGCCATTTTTGCCACTGCCAAGATCCAGAAGAATGAGCTCGAAGAGCCAGAGGAGGGGGAACGTCTTTTCCACTCACATATGAGGGTGAAGGGTTCGCCGCTGCAATTCATTGTAGATAGTGGCAACCAAAAGAACCTTATTTCAGCAGAGGTCGTGAAGCGGTTGGGCCTACCGACTACACCACACCCACAACTGTACAGTATTGGGTGGCTTCATGAAGGACGAGATCTCAAAGTTCGCCAGCAGTGCTGCCTTCCCTACAACATCAAGCCTTTCACAGATGAGGTATTGTGTGATGTTACACCTCTGGATGTTTGTGATGTACTATTAGGCCAACCATACTTCTGGAGGTGACATGCTGTGTATGAGTCAAGGCCTCGTGCTGTCATTATTTCTTTGATAATTCATTATACAGGATACCAGAGGTAGCCCCACCTACCGCCACATCTTTGATCACTTCTAAGAAAGGCAGCAAGCTCATATCACAGACAAAGAAATTCATTTGTATGGTTCACTCCCAAAGTAAGGGGAAGATCGTTTCTACATCCATGACCCCTGCAAAGGGTTCCTCCATGCAGCAGTAGCAGCAGAAGGATACAGTCATGACAGAACATAGAAACAACTTCTCCTCACCCACAGGGGTACCACATAAGTTTCAGGTGGGCGACAAAGTTTGGTTACATATGCAGAAACAATGCCTTACATGAGCCCATTAGAAGCTCCGACCACTCCGACATGCTCCTTACACCAGCACCAAGGCTATGGGAAACAATGCTTTGAAGCACAGCATTCCTCCATTCCTTTGCCTGCACCAAGCGTTCAATGTGGATTGCCGTCGACCATGCTTCCCACCATTACTGGACACACCAGAGATTGCGGGACAAGTTCAACAGATGGAGGAACTCAACGCAATGGGGACCATTGCTTCCTAAGGGGGGAGGAATGATCCAGGTGGATGTTGGTGGCCACCCACCTATCCCATTTCGACCCCCACAACTGTCTCTTTCACTCTTTTCAGTTTCCTAAATTGTAGCACAGTTTACTATTTTTAGCAGTTTTTCGGGTCCTGAACTTCCGGAGCCGTTTTGAGGCCCTACAACGTTTTTTTTAGGGAAATTTGGGGGCAACAATGTGTCCATGGACCAATTGTTTCCCTTCGCGAAAGTGTAAAGATTCCTCGGACAGATCCGAACGAGCTATCAGGAACGCGTCAAACGAAGATTGTAACCAAAGTTACGACCCTGGGAAATTGAAATGTACAATTTACCCAAAACGGGGCCCACAATTTGGTGTTTCATCTTCTAGGGTTAGGTTTTGGAATGTGAAGGGTTTTCCATTGTTTCTAAACAATAAATAGGCCTTCGAGCCTCATTGTAACACAGTTCAGAACAATTCAGAGGCATGTAGTCACCACATCTCTTCTCAGAGATAAGCTACCATCGCCCTAGCTAGTTTATTTCCATTTTTGGTTGCAAGCATATTTCGGTATTTTCCATAAGTGAAATGAAGCATTGTTTCCGCTGCATGTTTGTGTATATGGTTATCTCTTTATTTTGTTGCGTTCCTGTTTAAATCCGGATCAGTGGTATCAGAGCGGTTTGCGTTTTCTTTGTTTTTCTTTGCATGTCCCCAACAAGGTCGGGATATAAGGAGTTAGGGCTCGAACTGGTCGAACCTTTGCAAGACCAGCCTCGAAAATCTCGACGGCCTCCCATGGCGGATGAGAAGAAAGATGAGGGGCAGGAGATCCTATCAAAAATCTTGCTCGAAGAAGCGCCTCTGAGCGGCAAAGAGCGATGATGGATGCTTGGATTGATCCTTTCCAGCGCTGACCCAGAGGCGACGCATCGCTTCCAACACTACTCTGGAAACGCCACCGTTAAGGTACCAAGTGAATTTTGGAAATCCCCATCTTTCGAGGGTAAAATAGACGCAGATGCAGTAGATAGATAGTTAAATATGCTAGAAGGGTTTTTTTTCTGTTCATATCATTTATGTGAATTTTTCAAGCTCAGGAAAATATTGTTTTCGCTCTCTCAAAGCAGGCCCACCACGTCAAAGGACTGTGGAAACCTACTGGAGCAGAAGGATGGAAGTAAGAACGCTCACTATTTTCACCGCAACCAATTGGGATTTCATTCCCGAGATGCCGTCAAGGAGCATTACTACCCTGTCAAAAGCTATGAGGAAAAATACATCAAATGGACCACACTACGGCAGGGACGAGACCAAGATGTGCCAGAGTTCACAAACATTTTTCGTACCCTTCGTACACAGTTGGGTAGCAAAGATTCTGAGCTGTATCTAGTGCTCAAATACCGCGGTTGCCTACATAGATACATCGAGGAAGAGATGGAGTTCTTGAACATCTCCTCACTCGGCACAGCATACTGATATGCTGTCAAAATCAAGCAAAAGTTCAAACAGAAGAAGTGAGACTTTGGATCTGCAAATCCGAAGCCTAAAGGACAAAGCCAAGGCGAGGTGACCCAAGACAACCCGTCGAAGCCGCAAGAAAAGAACAACACCATGAAGCCGAAGAAGGACACATGAAAGTGGCGTGAGTTCCACAAGAGTCCCACTCATAACAGAAGTGAGTGTCGGACCAAGCAGTCGCTGGTAGCCGAGTTGAAGGCTTCCGAATTAGATACATGTTCTGACCCTGTGCCAAAACCCGACAAGGGGAATGGAAAAGGGAAGCAGATCATTGATGCATATCCCAACGCCATTTTTGCCACTGCCAAGATCCAGAAGAATGAGCCCAAAGAGCCAGAGGAGGGGGAACGTCTTTTCCACTCACAGATGTGTGTGAAGGGCTCGTCGCTGCAATTCATTGTAGACAGTGGCAGCCAAAAGAACCTTATTTCAGCAGAGTTTGTGAAGCGGTTGGGCCTACTGACTACACCACACCCACAACTATACAATATTGGGTGGCTTCATGAAGGACGAGATCTCAAAGTTCGCCAGCAGTGCGGCCTTCCCTACAACATCAAGCCTTTCACAGACGAGGTATTGTGTGATGTTACACCTCTGGATGTTTGTGATGTACTATTAGGCTAACCATACTTGTGGAGGCGACATGTTGTGTATGAGTAAAGGCCTCGTGCTGTCATTATTTCTTTGAATAATTCATTATACAAGATACCAGAGGTAGCCCCACCTACCGCCACATCTTTGATCACTGCTAAGAAAGGCAGCAAGCTCATATCACAGACCAAGAAATTCATCTGTATGGTTCACTCCCGAAGTAAGGGGAAGATCGTTGCTACATCCATGACCCCCACAAAGGGTTCCTCCATGTAGCAGCAGCAGCAGAAGGATACAGTCATGACAGAACATAGAAACAACTTCTCCTCACCCATAGGGGTACCACATAAGTTTCATGTGGGTGACAAAGTTTGGTTACATCTGTAGAAACAATGCCTTACAAGAGCCCATCAGAAGCTCCGACCACTCCGACATGCTCCTTACACCAGTACCAAGGCTATGTGAAACAATGCTTTTAAGCACAGCATTCCTCCATTCCTTCGCCTGCACCAAGTGTTCAATGTGGACCGTCGTCGACCATGCTTCCCACCATTACTGGACACACCAAAGATTGCAGGACAAGTTCAATAGATTGAGGAACTCAACGCGATGGGGACCATTGCTTCCTAAGGGGGGAGAAATGATCCAGGTGGATGTTGGTGGCTAGCCACGTATCCCATTTGGACCCCCACAACTGTCTCTTTCAGTCTTTTCAGTTTCCTAAATTGTAGCACAGTTTACTAATTTTAGCATTTTTTCGGGTCCTGAACTTCCGGAGCCGTTTTGAGGCCCTAAACGACGTTTTTTGTTAAATCTAGGGGCAACATGGGTCCATGGACCGATGTTTCCCTTCCCAAAGTGGTATTTCTCGGATAGATCTTTCTAACG
>APFE031159456.1:55943-93739 GCA_000404065.3 Pinus taeda
CAATTGCCACCAAAAAATCCAAAAACTCTAAACCAATCCCCCATATCAGTTTACTAGCCTAAAATCCTTGTTCTTAATTGGTCAACTCATCCTATTGACAAAATCCATCGAGTTTTGACCCGAGAGAGCCTTCTCATACCTCGTAGGGCTAGCTACGAGGTGAAATGGTTTGATGTAGCCTTGAGAGTTTGTCTATCTCAGCCTAGGTGAATTCCAAGCGCTAACAGAAGGTATCAAAACCTTCAGGATAATCTATGTACACCTCTTCCTCAATCATTCCATTAAGAAAGGGTGTATTTACATCCATCTGATGTATATTCCAACCCATTTGTGCTGATAGTGCCAATATAGATCTGATTGACGAGTACCTTGCAACAAGAGAAAAGGTCTCATCATAATTAATCCCCTCTACCTGTGAAAAGCCATGGGTCATAAACCTGACCTTATGCTTCTCTACACTACCATTTGCAGCTTTCTTTACCTTGTAAATCCATGGAAATCTCACCACTTACTTGTCCTCCAGTCTCAAGACCACATCCCAAACACTGTTACGAACTATGGAGTCATACTCCTCCACCATGGCATCAACCCAAATTGGTTGTTGCACTGCTTCCTCAAAGGAAGATGGCTCTGTCTCAAACCATCCGCTCATAAGAGCCATGTATCTAGTTTACCTCTCAAGTGACCTCCTCTGCCTGCGTTGAGATATGAGTGCTCCCGCATTCTCTCGTACATCATGCAATAACCTGTCAGCCTCTTTGGTGCACTTTATCCCATCTCTGGAAGACTTTGCTTGAGTGAATGTCTTCACTCCCATATCCTCTGCATGTGTCTGCTCCATGTCAATCTAAGGCTCTTCAACCTTCGGAGCTAAGAGATCCTAAACCACGTGTAGCTCAAGCTCCCTCTCAAGGGAAACTTGCATTGCCTTCTCCTCATCGAATTTGACAACCCTGCGATTCACTGTCATCCTGTTGGTCAGAAAGTACACTCGATAGTTGTGAGGTGTATCAGTGTACTCCACAAATATCCCCAACTCTGTTGTCAGGTCAAGCTTCCTCCATGCATCTTTGGTCACATGGAAATATACCGATGACCCAAAAATCCGAAAGTGGCCAACATTTGGTCTCTTACTGGAATAAGCCTCCTCTATTGTCTTCATCCCAAGATTCTGATGCAGGATACATTTCTACAAATAAACCATTGTGCTTCATGCCTCAACCCACAAGTGCAGTGGTAGACCATGATCATGCAACATCGCCCGTGCTTCCCCTACAAATCTTATGTTCTTCCTCTCGGCCACCCCATTCTGTTATGCGTTATGGGGTGTCAATAACTCTCGTTTAATCCCTTCTACCTTACAAAAGTTATTAAACTCATTTGATACATACTCACCACCATTATCACTCCTCATAGATTTAACCTTCTTTCTATACTCTTTCTCAACCAATGCTTTAAATTCAGAAAACTTTGTGAAAGTTTGATCCTTCTTCTGCATGAAAAATACCCAACATTTACGAGAAAAATCACCCAAAATATAACATAATACCTGTGTTTGGTCGTGGATGCTGTCAAGAATGGTCCACAAACATCTGAACAAACTCGCCCTAGAATCGCCTATGCTCGTCTGTCTATGTTGTGAAAGGAATCCTTGGTGTATTTTTCCAAAGTACACCCCTTGCATGTATCAACTTTCTCTAGTGTACCTTTGGGAAGACTAGTAGAAATCTGTTGCATGATTTTCAAAGCCCCATGATGAAAGTGACCCAATCACCTGTGCCACAACTCGCTAAAGTCTCAGCTCTGCACCTTCTCTGCTTTTGTGCTCAAAGCAGCACAATCCTCTACCTCCAGCTTATAGAGATTCTTAACTTGAATCCCTATCTTCTTTACTTTACCCGTGGCTAGGTGTCAAAGGAACACCTTTCCTTTTGAGAAGATCACATCATAGCCTCTATCCTCAAGCATGGTGATTGATACTAGGTTCTTCTTCAACCCAAGCACATACATAACATCCCTCAAGGTGAGAGGAGAAACCTGCTCCCTCTGAAAAGTAACTATGCCCAATCCAGTAGCACTATACCTCCTATTGTCACCCATCTCAATATGCGTCTAGAGATCTTTCTCCTCCAGGTCACTGAACAACTCCTTTTCACCATACACTACCCATAATTGATGACACCATGCATGCAATGAGAGTAAAGTCCAATTCGAATTGAGAGGCCAAGCATCACCTACTACTCCTCCTGAGGAATTCTTCTTGGACTTCTTAAGCGGACAATTTGTAGCAGAATAGCCTAGCTCGTAACAATGAAAGAACTTAATTTTCGTCATGTCTTTCTTCTTACTTCCATGCTAAGAATCCGATTTGGAATGGGACGCCTTCCCTTTCCCTTTCCTTGCCTTACTCTCTAAGGCACAATTTTCCTCATCATCAGTCTTTGATGAGGAATCATCTCTAGTGTTCCTTATGATCTCCTCCTGCATCAAATCCGACCACAGTTGTTCCCAATATGGCAGCTTCTCCCTCCCATTGACAGAGTCCTGATAGTTATTCCAACTCTTGGGAAGGCATAGTAGAGCTAATCTCACCATATCATCCTCGAAAATGGTTATTCCAACACTTCTAATCTCATCATGGCAGTGAGTGATTTTGGTCAAGTATTTTGGAATGGTCTCGCCTTTCTCCATCTTGATTTTTCGAAGTTTGTCTTTTAGTGCCAACTTCCTATGGTCACTATTGTTATGGAATAGGTCCATTAATTCTTTCCACATAGCATATGGAGTTTCCTTCCCATGGAGACTCAAGACAATGTGGTCTTGAACTCCCTCAAGGATTATCTGCCTCGCCTTCGCCGCACACTTCTTCCATTCGGCTAGATTTTGTGCATCTGATGTTGTTGGCTTAGGAATGTCTTGATATACGAATTCCTTCAAGCCATTGTCCTCCAACATAACATCCATTATGTCCTTCCACACTATATAATTCGAGTTGCTTCCAAGGCATACTCGAGCAGCAAACCATAGAACGTTATCTGTCAATCTTGAAGTATGTATTGCAAATTCTATCTTCTCCTATAAACCAAAACTCAAAACTTCGAAATCTCCTCTAGTATATTGTCTTCAACTCCAATACCATGTAGATTTTGCTGTAGATTCACTAATCATGTAATGTACTAAAACACAAGACAAGAATCTACTCTGCTCTTTAAACAATGGAAACCAAGAATCGATGAAAACAATAATTGACAATAGGAAGACAATCAAAGACACATAACACAATTGTTTCTCTCGGGAAAGCCATTGCTCAAAATCTAGACTATCTATTTCATTAATCATAAATCTAAGTGATAATACAAAGCTTGTTCTCACAAGAACGATTCCACAGAAGTATGATCAACTCTCTGCCTCACAAGCTCGCACTGACCAACACTTAGCCAATTTTTGCTACCCATTGAGACCCTATTTCCTTGCGCAATTCATGTGAGGAATATCCCATATTTAACTGGGAATTCCTTCTTTCATGATTGCACAATCCAAATCTAGGTCCTCTTCTGATTGCATGCATGATCTGTGCAAATTGAATCATTCTACATCTAATAATACAATGTCCCTGCACTCTAGTCTCAACAGGGTCTTTCTCTGAACTGACATGCATGAGTTTCTCATGAGGGAATATTTAGTTAGCTAGAGTAGTAGTGAGGATGCACCAGTGCACCAACTCACTACTAGACCTCTACTAGTTCCACAAATCATTAGAACTAGTTTAACCGACCATAACTTAGTCAAACTGAGTTATCTAATTACAACTCAAATAAACTCAATCTGAACCCCTAAAATTTAGGGATAACATATACACAACTACAAAAAGACTTCCAACTCAAAATTCCTAAGCTAATTAAATCAATTAAACTTAATTAACTATTTACAAGTTGCTATGAGAATAGAATTCGATTTTTAATTCACAGTTTAATTCGAGGAAAAATTAAACTGGAATTTCTTGTTTCCATTTCTCAACAATTGTATCTCTTCTTTAGTATGCCTCTATATCCACTTCAATCACAGATCTCGGTCATGGAAATGGAACGATTTGTTAGCACGTAGAGGGTAGGCCCAAGTTAGAGTCAAACAACCAACAAAACCCATGTTGTAGCAGCTACAACCACCCTCCAAAATTTTCGCATGCACCCAATTTCGAAGCCTCCCTTGAGAGTTTCACTTGATGACAACACACATTTGGGTTCACTCCAAGAGCTCCTGTGAGTGTTAGAATTCGCCTTGCTCGTTCATTTCACCCAAGTTTCTGCATGCTGGCGTCTAAGTCATTCTTGCGACCATGTTCTGGTTATGTTCAAAGTCTTCGCTTCATGTGTACTTGTTGTGTTCGCTATGAGAGCATCTGTTGCACTCACACACGGAGTCACAATCACTGTTGCACAAGCATCATCACGGTCGATCAATGATCAATCACGAGTGCCACACTTGCCGCTTGCACCGTCGGTCAGTCATGTTGAACATGTGTGTCTAGATGGTTTGAGTCACCGAATAATGTGAGTGTGTGTTTGCATGATCACCTATGCATATTTCAATCATTCCCACACTTAATCATTTTTGTTGAAGTTCTGATGACCAGACTCTCCTCTGAAAGACGTACCATCGCCCACCATCGAATCAATCGACTATCACCCAAAACAACGCAGAAGCACCAAGAAATTATTTTCAAGCTGCACTTCCCGTGAGAGATTCAATCAACTTTCATGCTAACCACTCGGACAGTCGGACCCGACAACCACCCTGGGACTAACTCCCCTCAAAAATTGTGCAGAGGCCACTGACCCTGCCTGCTCAGCTGACTGAGGAAATTGTGCAGACAGGCCAGGCAGACACCAAGTGTCAGTCCTTGTCTCCCTCATAAAATTGTGCAGTTTTCCCTATCAGTCCTCCCGACAATCGACCAGCTGTTCATCTAGAAAATTGTGCAATTTTCATGAGTAGACCTTCTATTGCCCAGCAGTCTTCTCAGCTCATAAATTGTGTAGAGATGATCAACAGGTCAGCCTCTCAACCTTAGTGCAGTTTCCCTCGCCAGCAACTCCCAACAGCAGACTGCCAGTTCCCTCCAGGAACTGTGCAGTTTCTACTACCAAGCTCCCAGCAGCTGGCTGCATGTTCCCCTTAGGAATTGCACAGTTTTTGCTGCCAGTGATCCAGTAGCTAAGTGCCAGTTCCCTCTGGGAATTGCGCAGTTTTGACTGTCTGGCTCCTGTCCAGTTCCTCCCAAAAACTGCGCAATTTCTACCTGTTGATCCTCCTTGCAGGCCAACCTGTTCTTCCAAAAAATTGCGCAAATTTTTCCTTCCATCCCCTACTTCCTGCTCATTCCAAAAACTACACAGGTTCTTCCTACCTTGCCTTCCTATAACCTGGACTGTCCCTCCCAAAATTTGTGCAATTTTTCCTTCCAGTCTAGCCAGACCTCACAAACAGTCACGGTCGCCTTGGATTACCCAACTTCATCACTCAGTGACTCTTGCGTAGTTTCCATTAGCAGTGCCCAAAGCCATCATCCTGCTTCGCAACCTTGCTACGTCTCATGGTCACCTGCATCCAAAATGATCATGTGTCATGGTAGACTAGGAGCTTTTTGGATTTGATTTCATCTTGTCATGAGTGACAGCAGGTACACTAACAACACATGGCATGACAACGAAAGGGACGAACAAAGGGAGCACATGCAGAAGGACATGTTCACTAATGGAAGAACAAACGATGCATGCGAAGAGGCGTGCTCGTGAATAGAAGATCATGCAAAGATGTGTTCGTGGATGGATGAGAAAACATGCAAGATGTGCTCACAGATGGATGAACGGCCAAACATGCACCTTTCGTGAACAAATGAGCCTATCAAGCCTTCCATCATGCAAGCAAGGAACAATGTGCCAAAGCATGATCAAGTGAACCAAATACCATCAAAGACTCTATGCACTTTTCCATGCAGAGGTGAAGTTGTGCTACACCATGAAGACATCCATCACCTAGCAGCACTGTAGCTCGACATGCACTCCAACAGCAACACGAATATACCAGCAATGTCATGTCGAGTCATGTCATGAGTCATGTCGCCCACATCTCTACTATGGGCTATGTTGTCAATCAATGTAATGTAACGTGGAAGTCCAAGAGACCCACTTGTTGTATAAAGAGTCATGAAAAGTTGAAAATTCATGGAAGTCAAACAGGCCAGCACGTTTTCTCACATGTATTGTAACTATTGTAACACTAATCTTGAACACTTGTAATTCATGTTGCTTTAAATTTTGTTGAACACTTGAACTATTTCACTTGTTGTAATACATAATATGTTAATGAAATGTGTTGTATATGTTGTTAACATTGTCTCGCCTGTGGTGTCTATCTCCCCGAACATCAGACAAACCTTTCACATAAAGCTTGTTGTAACAACTGTTGCTCTCGTTTGGACTCATCCATTGAGTGATGTACATGTTATCTTACCTTGTGTGTTGTGACTGTCGCATCCGTGTGGACTGCTCCTCTGGAATTTGTGCATGTCCTATTGTGTTGTGTGTTCCTAGCCGAGTTGGGACTTCATCCCAACCAAGTTGGGACTCACTCTCACCCTCTCCCCTTACATTGAAAGAACCATTAACACAAGTACACTAGCATTCACCAAGCACACGAACCTCACTTCTCGAAGGCAAAGCAGACCACTCTCTTCTGCTGACAAGCAAGAGTTGAGGCAAATCCTTAAGACAATGGAAATCAGGTCATCATACCGGATGGGACTCCCACACCAAACGGTGTGAGGTCTAGTTGGGACTTCATACAGGGGTGGTCCCCTAAATTTTGGCGGGTCCACCACCGTCAACAACCCCTCAAACATCGACACTTTTGGCATGACCAAAGTACCAAGGCATTTTTGAGGGATTGCAGGAACCTAAACAGAGTCTTTAGTGATGAAGGAGATATCGATCCTATGCCATCGCTATTGTATTCAACGCTTTTTACTCATAAAAATAAATTTGAAGTATAACCTCATTCAACATAGTAAATTGATCATTAACAAATTTATAATAGATAATCTGATCATCAATGACATAATGCGCAAAAACAAACATTAAACCCAAAACATATTCTTTTATTAGCACAGGAAAGTCTTCATTACATTCCAAATGTCATGGCTCACCAGCCTAATAAATCCACATTATAACATGGAACTTTTACAGAGCATATGAGTACATTATTAGATACACAAACATTTATTCTTATCCCACTCTCTATATTCCTATATGGCTTTATCTATTTATAGATTTACATTTCGGCACAAAGCCGACAAACAACCTATTTTTAATGTGGGTGATAACTATTACCATGGGAAAAAACCTATAACCGAAGCCTAATTGATTCCCTATTTTCAACAATCTATGTGTTGACCCTTAGCTTACTTTCCTATGCAGTGCTCCTGTACAAAAATCCCCAAAATATATCCTCAAAACATTGCTTCAACAAACATATTCATTATTTGGTTAATGAAAGTTGTAGGGAGATTTATTTAGGGAAAATAAATTGTGATCGTGGAAATTAATGTGAACTTGAATGATTTCCTGCTTCTTGTTACAAGGATATGATTGACCACCCAATGTGTATAAGTGATTAGGTAGATAAAACTAGTATATAGTTTATTGGTTTAATTTTTTATGGTTAAAGATTTTGTGAGCTGAATCCATTGTTCCTTATGTTGAATAGGTGATGCATCTCAACATGTGTCAATATGATGTGCAAAAATGTGGGATAGGTTTTCTGAATCTGAACCAATGTATGATTCCATAGGGGATGAAATCCTTGGCCTTAACAATATATTAGTCTAAAAGTTTGAAAGCATCTCATAGAAGGAAGTACCAATGATAATGTAAATCGTCCATGAGACATTGGAGACAATCATGTCCTCTACAAAGTATTCATTATAGCGGGACACATGAGTACTATGAAGGTGTATCAAATAACCCCATCAAGGAATGTAGATAGATGGAAGAGTCTACTTTGTAGATGGTATTAACAACATATGAGTGAATAGATATCAACATAGGTGGAACCAATGGAGGTCGACATGGTGCAGATGGAAATAGATTCCATATATGACACATACAAGGGTGTGATATGGCAAGAAATTAATCTATTTGATGGTGGATTGATGTTCATTCAAACACATATAAGGTATTGTCATAATAAATGGAATTGAAACATGTGGAGATATGGTATATGTGAACATAGTCCATGTGATCTCATTGAGATGGAGAGATGCTATGTTGACTTAAATCAATAGGATGATGTCGTGGCAAGGGTTATTGTTGAAAAGAAACCAAGGAGGACTAGAATATGGTGAGTTCCGGGTAATGGAAAGGAACAAATGTGAAGGTCTTATATAATGTGCAAGGGAAAACAATGGGTGGAGGAGTTGATACAACTCTAGTAGTGTAGGGAAATGGTTGTTATGATGATTATTAACATCACAAAGGGAAAAATTAAGATAAATTCTAGTGTAAGTGGTGGGTTTTCGAATGTGTATAACAAGACCAGGGTTAGGGGATATGTGCTCCCAACTTTCCTATTAATGTTTATTTACTTACGATTCTTACATGCATGAGTCTTAGTTGATAATTTTGGTGTCCTCGGAATATCAAAGGTACTAAGTGATTATTTTTATAAATGGAGGGATAAGAAATAAGACTATGTTAACAAATGGTGTGGTAAAAAAGCTAAGTCACAAGGAGGAAAAACTCTAAATATGTATACTTGGGTTTAAACCAAGAAGGGAAAAGGTGTTAATTATGGAGGTCCGAACTACTCTAAGGGGTGGAAGAAGTAACAAAATATGGTGTATGAGAGTCATAGAATGTATGGTCTTTAAAATATGGGGCCTAGTAGGGGATGGAAATTCATTATCTAATGAGGCCAATGAAGTAGGAAGAATAAAAGGTTCTTTTGAAAGATGAAGCATGGATTTGAGGGTGGGGGGAGGCATTATAAGCAGGGCCTCTAATGAGATAAAAAATGTGTCATTAGAATACACATGGGGGAGGATTCCATATGATTGGTTTAGGGGACTAATTTGTGATAATACTTAAGTAGAGATGAGTCCTTATTTATGCCAAGGCCCATCTCTATGTAATATGGGAGATAGTTGGTAGCCCCAATGATAGGAAAAAGATTATCAATATTTGTAGGTTTCTTAGGCTTGTTATATGTTATTTGGTCTAATGGGATGATTTTTCCTTTGTGGGGGAACATCATGGGATGGAAAACTAAAGAATATACAACCTTATGGTGTACATATAGCCATATCTGAGGAGAATTTTATAAGTATAACATGCATAACTTTGATGTCAATCAAGACAGTTTTTCCTATAAGTTCAATACAAACATTTTAGAAGAGCCCCTATGGATGGGAAGGGTGTTTGTGGCAAGCATGAAGAGTAATGGTGGATGTGATCAACTTTACAGGTCTAAGGTTTCTCTAGAACAAGATGGATATAACACAAGTACAAACACCTTCGTCAACAATACATTGATGGATTATGGGTTTTTTTATTGAGTTAGCGATTTGGAATGCAACAAATGGGTAGGTGGGAGTTGTGTATTATATTTATCTAATTCAATAATCATATTTTAAGGGTCAATAACTCTTGAGGGTAATGACAAGGTATTCTATTAGGAAGGATAGGTTTGAAGAACCTCTAGTACTGAAATTGGAGTGGGGGGGCTAGGCCAAGTCATCGACAATAATGTCACTACTTGTAACCCTTATGTGGTAATGTGCAATTCATTGTAAATGAATTTTTAACACATGAAGAGTATGGTTGACATTAGATCAAGGTATGCATAAGGTAACATTGATAAAGGATAACTATTATCACATTTGGTGAGATCAAATTCAAGCATTTTGTATGCATAAGTGCATGTTTGAAGGTGAAAATTCGAAGAGTTCATATAAATGTTATGGAAAGAAAGTTTTAATCACTATGAAGAATTGGAAGCATGGAAGGAAGCAAAGGGTCTCTTACTAGTGGGAATATATGCTTGGTTGAGGGTATGTGTTCCATAATATTGTTGATTATGGAGGTTTAGAGTGCCTTTGTGAAAGGGTGTTATTTCTTGTGTTGGGATTATTTTTTGTGCATTCAAGTACCAAAAAACATATCCTAGTTGATTGTTAACTTAGGGGAAGGCATAAAGGATAAATGAACAAATACATGAGCATCTCGTCTATCCCTTAGCATGTATAGAAATTATCCAAGAATTAAAAGATTTATTTTAAATTTATTTAAACAATGTTTACACAACATTTTTGGGGGGGAATAGAAGGTGTTCTTTATTATCATGTAGAAAGAAAAATTAATATGAAATGTATTACCTAGCAAGAATCATGCAGTGTGTGGGGTCCACTCTTCTCCATGGGAGTTTCCTTTAAACCTCTAATGGGCTCTCTTATATTTTCACAATAAGCTTGCAATACTTCTCCTTGTGTGTAGACACTTTTTTTGTGTGCGGGGGGTGCTAGGATGGGCTCCATGAAAGTAAGCAAACAATAGAATAAGTGAGATGAATAAATGTTATTCTTACTCTTCAACTTAATTATTTTGGCAATACTTTACTTTCATAGTTATGGTGAAATACATGGCATTGACCTCTTATCTATACACTAAACTCTAGTTGTATGGGAATTGGTTTGGGTGAGAATTATTGAGAAATCAATTGAATTGTAGATTAGGTAGATTTCTCTTACTTGATAATTACTTATGAATATTTGTTTGATTTTATTTCTTTTATTATGTTCTCTTCATCAAGAAATTACCAAAATAATCAAAAATGAATATTACAGAAGACAAAGAATACAAAGGTGTGGCCTCCAAGCCAAGGGAAAAACCCACAAGGGAGAAAACCCAAACAATCATCTTCTTATAGAATCAGATCAAAGTGAGATATCCAAGACCCAATAACCAAGACCAAGACTACCACACGACCCAAGTCAACCCTCCTTTAAAACCTTCTCTAACCAAGTCAAATTCAATAAAATCAATGTTGTTCAAAGTTAGTCAACCTGAAATCTCAACACCTATAATCTTGGGCCCTGAAATCTCGTGCCCTTAAATTTTGGCCCTATAATAGCCTCAAGAAACCACAGAAGAAACTAGCACATGTGAACAAAAATTAGCGTAGAAGTCAATTTGTCTTTCTCTCTCCTTTGACCTCATTCTCTCTCCTTTTTCTTCACTGGTTTTTCATCTCATTCTTGCACAAAAATCGAGTGATTGGTTGAGTGAACAAATGAGGTCGAAGTGCCTTCTATTTATACATGTCCAAGAGGTCAAATAGGTGCCTCTTTAGGCTAACTTAGTCATGTGGAGGACAAATTGAATCTTTGACTTAAGATTTAAAAAAAAAAAAAAAATTGTTTTTCTTACAAATCCAAATAGGACTTTGACTCAAGTAAATTTGTTTGACTCATCACAATTATTTTGACTCAATAAACCCTAGAAGCATGAAGAACATGCTTTGACTTAAAAATGAATAGCAATAATAAATGTAATAATTGAATATAATAAATATTTCAATAGTACATTTGAATTACATTATGAAGACCGACACTAGCTACATTTTCGACAAAAATGACCAAGCTTTAGATATGGGTTCCATGTGCTCGATTTTACCAAACGGAAGACCAAATTCCATAATACTAATGAGATGAAAATCTTTACTAGATCTACACTCAACTAATATCCATTTTTAAGTATCCTATGGAATTGATAAGTCATCGATCCAATTCAAAAACATTGATTCTACCAACTACATCTTTAAAAGGGGTGAATGGCATATAATTGTCCAATAAACCATACGTTTAAGTGCATTAAGTTGTGTTAGTGCTTATTTGGATGTTTCTAGTTAAAATCACTTAAATCTTGCAAGTGAATAAATTTTCACTTAGCGCGAGATTGGAAAAAAAATCACAGTTAATAAAGTGTGGGAATAAAGTGTGGGATTAGGAGAGTAAAGAATATATTCATGTATGCTAATTTAATAAGTATCCATTGCATCCTTGCAAGCATGGAAGAAAAATTTTGAACGTACACCAATATTAACTCAACGCGCAATATAATCTAGGTTTTTGTGTTCCATAGAAGAGTGCAAATCATGCTATGAGTCAAAATAAAATATAAAACGATTTTATTATTTGTTAGATAATTGTTTAAATAAACTATTTTAATTGTTACGTCTCTAGTTATTTTGTAACTCTTAATACAAATGAACATGTAAAGTTAGTGCACATGTTTTGATATTGTGTGTATCATGATTTTTTTCACATAATAGCCTTTTACAACATCATAACTACACTAATTAAGTTGATCTCTAATCTAATTATTGATATTATATGCATTGTTATAACCAATTAAATTCATGGACTTTGAAGAAGTAAGGGGATTTAGATAAACGTGGAAAGTGTTAGGGTTGTGAGTAACACATGAAATTGTAGGTCATCATGATGAAACTCATAAAGCCTTGGGGCTTTGGTAGGACTAAATAGTCATTGTAATGGGGATATAATGGGTTACAAATCTCTTTTGTTATAACTTATCCATAACTTTTAATTATGGATATAGATCTTGAACCTTTTTTTACATTGATTTCAAATCAAAGTTTTTATTTTTATAATTCATTAATTTAGCACAAAGTTCTTAAGTTTCTTCTTAAGATGCACATATTATAGTGTAAAGATATTATGTTTCTTTTGTAGAATGGATTGATTTCAACATATGGATATTATGTTATTTCTTAGAGTCCAATAAGGTTATTGACTCGTTATTAAGTTACTCCTTATGGTGTATTGATTTAAGTATTTTCCTTTGTTTTACATGGTACATGTCTGAAGTAGAATATTGGGCACAATCATGTTTCATCGTAATCAAATTACTAATAACGCCAACGTTGAAGAATAATAAGGTTCTTGGGTGTTGGACAATCAAGAATAGTTTGTATCTTTTCTTGGTGTACTTGTACCCCCTTTGGGATAATAATGTGGCCCAAGTACAATATCTCAGACATCCCAAAATCACATTTGGATTCTTAACAAAATAGAGACTGGTCCTCTCTTATGTGCAACACCTCCTCCAAATGCTCTTCCCATGTCTTGCTATATATGAGAAGATCGTCGAAAAATACCAAAAAAATCTTTGCAGTTGCTTCCTCAAAATATGATTCATGCATGATTAGAAGGTAGTGAGGGTATTGTTAAGACCTGAAGGCACGACAAGGAACTCAAAGCTCCCATAGTGGCATTTAAAGGTGGTTTTTTGTATATGTTTCTCATGCACCTTGACTTGATGGTACCCTGACAACAATTCAATTTTGGAGAAATAGAATGCTTCATGTAACTCGTCCAAAAGCTCATCGATCCTAGGTATCAAGTATTGGTTCTTGATGGTCTTCTTATTTAGGTCCCTATAATCGATGCACATCCTCAGTGTTCCATCCTTTTTCTTGACTAATACTATGGAGGATACAAATGGGCTAGAACTTGGCCTCATGTTTCCCGTCTCCAACAACTCCTTAATGGTCTTTTCTATTTCCTCCTTGTATCTTTTGGGATGCCTATATGGGGTTGTGACAACTGGCTCAAACCCTTCTTCCCATTCTATTGTATGCTTGAATTCCCTATCTAGCAACCTACCTAATGGGATTTCTCCGAACAACTTCTAATGCCTACTTAATAATGCTTGAAAATTTTATGGTTATTGCTTCCCTTCATCAAGTGGCTTTTTCTTTATATCCATACACTGTGCAACCCATGTTATGTCCCCACATTTGATTATAT
This sequence comes from Pinus taeda, assembly GCA_000404065.3. Lineage (NCBI taxonomy): Eukaryota > Viridiplantae > Streptophyta > Pinopsida > Pinales > Pinaceae > Pinus > Pinus taeda. The sequence goes on from APFE031159456.1 coordinate 69,829, forward strand.
CCTCCATATTTTTTGTCATAACAACTCTTGGAGCATTGTTGGTCACCCCTCTTAACAATACTTGTTGTCTAGTTGGTGCAACAAACTCCATCTCCATAGTGAGGTAGTTATTCTAGTGCCTTCCTATGGAAATGACCCATTATACCCCCAACACCACATTGGTATAGGTTATTTTGATCACATACAAGTCACCCATGAGGGTGTAATTCCCAATCCTTATTTCCATCTGAGGATCCTCCTTCAACATGCCATCCTACATCCTCCAACCATCTTTACATCAAACATTTTGAATTATTCGATGGGCAAGGGCCTCCTAGCTACCAATGATACATCAATGAAATTATGGGTAGATTCGCCATCAATGAGGATAGTAACTCGTTTCCCTTACAAAATCCTTGAATCTAGAAGGTATTATATCTGGAACACAAGAGAGCTTGGTTAGGGTGGCCCCCTTTGTCTTCATTTATGGAGGCTCTTTGTCTCTATTTCTATGCTCTTATTCCTGAGTTTCTTCCAATTCTTCCTCTTCTTCATTGTCTAATATTACTTCTCTATGGTGGAATTTTTTTTTTCCCATATGCCTATTTTTGGGTGTGGAGCATGATTATCATCCTAATTTAAAGGTCTTTGTTTCAACCAGATGTATACCCCAGGAAGATTGTACACCCCTCCAAGTGGGGGGCGGGGGGGTGCAAGGGTTTCGAGGGCAACGCCCCCGAAGGTTAAAACAGATGTGAAATTGCCTTGTAAAACTATGGTAATTTCTAGTCAATCTGGGCCGTTCATTAGGCGGATGATCTAATGGTAAAATTTATGTTTAGTTTAGGGTTTTTTTTCCCTAGAAGGCAACCCCTCTCTTTATATAAGGGCATTGTATTGAGGCTGTGGAATATATGTGTATTCTCAAAGCGAGAAACAGAGAGGTGAGACTGTGAGAGAAAACAGAGGATATTACAGTGGATCTGCTATAGGTTGTGTCTCTTCATTTTGTTGGATAATAGAAAGGAAGGACTGGCTGTTCGGGGTGGACGTAGCCTAAACTAGGTGAACCATGTATATCTGTGTCTCTCTGGTTTTATGTGTTTGTGTTTTTCCGCATATTATATGTCTTGAATTTCTCTATCATATATAGTATTTTTCTAACACCTATGTCTAGGAATCCATGGTTCCTTACAAATCAAGTAAAGTTTCCTCCTCCTAAACTCATACCTTGTTTCTCTTATCTTGTCCTTCTCTAGCCATGGATTATTTTTCTTATTCTTCTAGGGAGGGATGAATTTGGTAGGTGTTCTCTTCAACACTTCTTCTTCCATATCTTTCATCTAGGATATAACACCCTCCTACCTGGTAATAAATGAAACTATCCAGCAGTGTTACCATCGACTAGTTTGATCTATCCCTCCACCCTATCCGATAGTTGTTGTGGGGGTAGTTGAGGGAGTCCCCGGGGGTGAGGATGGGTTGCGGTTTCCTATAGTTAACTATGCCGGTTCAGGATGGATAGTTGAAGAAGGGAAGGGAAACAACTCGATTGCCTTAAACCCACCCGATAGTTGAACTCGTCGGAGGAGGAGATTGGAGCCTCGTTATTTACATGGGATGGAAGCTTGTCCTCACCATCTTGATTTTCTGTTGGCTGACCCAATGTAGTTTGGCTGGCCCGTTAGGCTATCACGTAGATCATCTTCCAGTTAAGTAAAATGTAAAGTATCTAATCGATGGTCCAGCTCAGCAAGGTAATTAGTTCTATTTCGTTATTCAAAAACCGTTTTCTTTTTCAATTCGCTAGTAATATTACATATATAATAAAGTGATTGAATGGGATCTTAACGACGATAGAAGGTGTCTCTTCTCCTGAAGTTAAGAGTGCCTTTGGCTTTAGGTTCGAGGGGTGAGTCCACTCGGGAAGGCTTTTCGGTCAACTCGCAATTAGCTGTTTACTAGGCTTAAAGGCTTTGATCCAGCCATGTAATTGTTCAAATAGGCCTTCCTAGAAAAACACCACCAATTGATGTTGGGATACATCATTCATATTACTTCTAATCACTATAATTTGGTGATATAGTTATTTGGATTTCATGTTTTTCAAATCTATGCTAGATCCCTAAAATGAAACTTTGGGTTTTTCTTATCAAACCTCTAAATTAGTCTCTCTAGGAACTCCAAATAGGAAATGATATTGGAGTGCCCTAGGGTGGTCAATCTGTGGTACCACCATTCATGTGCCTTGCCTCCCAAGTGTAGGGTAGCATATTGGATAGCCTCAGAGTCTCTCATGGGATTAAGTTGGAAGATGTGTCTAATTTATGTACCCAAGCTCGGTTTGTACCATTAGATGATCCATTGAAAGTAAGAATATTTATCTTACTTGTATTGTTAGAAACATTGTTAATTTTCCACTGTCGATTGTGATCTCTAGTTTTTTCTAGTATTTGATGGTGCAATTATCTTGAAGATACATGGTTGCATGAAAATCTTCCCCCAGTGCTTCATATTCCCTCAGATAATATGATAAACCTTCATCTCATCCTTGCTAGTTTCTAGCTTGTTCCCCTAAAAATTTCAACATAAATGGCTTGGTTGTGCTTTCGTTCACCAGTGAGGGAACTGAATTAGATGCATTATTGGATTAAACATGGTGTTTATGTGAAATTTTCCTTGAAATGCAACAACTAGAATTAATTCTTCTAACTAATTCAATTATGCAGTTTATTTTGTTACGAAAAAATAACAAATTAATCACACTGCAATTTCTTCACAATAAAAACATTGTGGAAATAAAATTTTGGAAACTCAGAAATATGGAGCACAAAAAAAAAATATATATATATATTATATATGACAACCATTATTTTTTGCAGCAAATTCCCCAGAAAAGCTCAAACGTGGGGAAAATTAGTGCAATAGATGAAGGGAATTTATTCATATGCAAAGTGAAATTCAGAAGTTAATAAAATGGATGAAACTATCATCTTTCTCTAAGAGAAATACCTAAAATAAAATTGGGAAATTTACCATCCTCCACAAGCAATCCTAACCCAAACTAACCACAAAAATCTGCTATGGAAAACCCCTACATCAACCTTATGCACAGTACTTGCGTAGGCTACACTCGCACTCCTCTGAAACTATCTTTGAGGAAATCATTTTACCTGTAGCTACTACTGGAAGTCACTGGCTAGGCATTCCGGAATTTTTCCTGGCCTCCAACACCTGAAATGACCTGCTTCTCAACCAAATAGAATTGCCTCTTTGAGGCTCTTCAAGATCCCCTACGCAAACGCTTGGAGGAAAAACTTGACCTCCTCTCACTGCCTCTCTAGAACTAGAAATCTTCCTCCAGGCTCTATGTCTCTAACCCTTATTGTCTCTACATCCCCTCTCTAGATCGAACTCTCTCTATTGAATCACTACAACTGGGAAGCTCGATTTCTGCCAAGGAACTCGACCTCAAGTGTGTTTCTCTCCAACCCCATCAACCTCCTCTTATAATTTCTTGTTGGCTCACCAACAACCATGATTAAGTCATATTCAACATCTAAGGTCATCACTGAGTCGATCCGTGTGAGTTTTTAGAGAATTCTCACCTTTCTCAATTAATTCTTGTTAATTAATCATTTTACCTAAGTTAGAATAGGAAAAATTTCATTACTGACTAATTAACTTAATTGAGCCATCTATAGGTGTTTTCTCCATAAACTTTTTACTAGTTTTGGAGTTCTTGTGTTTCTTAGCCTCTCTGACCAATCTCAATACTAAAACAACTATCTGATGTTACCTAATCATCAAAAACTAACAGACTCTTGGATCCTCCAAGTAATGTCGTGCTTGAACCTCCTACACCATTTCTAGGTTGATTTCCTTGTGTGATAACCATAGATTGAGTGAGATATTTCATTGTATAGACCATTTCATGTTGTCCTCTAGCCAAATCATTCAAGGTGTGCCTAATACTTTCCCAAGAATTATCCTCTCGATCTCCCATTTCTCCTTCTTCCTCTAAACTTGGATAAGGGATTTCTCTTCCCCTATTTTTCCTTCTACAAGTCACAAATTCTCTACTCCTATGGTAATTAACCACGGTAACCCTTAAGGCTAGTAGGATGCACAACTTTGATACCATTGTAATATCCCTCGTATATAATTTGACTTAATTTCCAGAAATTTAGATTTTAGAAATTCATTAAATTATTTTTTGCTAAAATATTCAATAATCAATTGCAAACATTATTCCAAAAACTGTAGAGAAAACACTGCAAGCTCTAGCTATTTTATTTATAAATTGGAAGGAAATTTACATCAATTAATTTGGAAGGAAACCTAGAGGATTTTACCAAAAACCCTTCTCTTGACTCCCTTAGCTTTGCAACTTGTTCTTCATAACTAATTATGGAATCGACCCTCCTGAAGAATGCGATTAACTTGCTAGAACCCTAGTAGCTCGACCCTCCTGATAAATAAAAGTTGTCCCTCAATTCGACCCTTTAATTGGCAATGATTTTTGGCCCACTAGTTAAATCAATTTTGGCTTTTCTAAACCCAATGTGGAATGCAACTCGACCCTCCTACAACAAGTAAATTTTTCCATAATATTAGGGGAGAAGTTGGCCTAGGAGCGATAAGGTAAGTAGCGTGATGGTCATAGCATCTCGGAAACCCTAACAATGGAGGAAGGGCACAGGAGCTTTCGAAATGGAGACAGCTACAGCAGGGAGGCCATACGCTCCATAGCTGGCGACGCACAGAGTTGAGTGTCAAGGTAGGGAGGGCACCTGGAGGGGAGTTTCCATGAGGACAACAAGCATTGGGAATGGTGAGAAAGGGAAAAGGGGTTTTAGGGGCTTTAGGAGGACGGAGGCAAGGTTTAGTCATTTGAGTTTTGTTCACCGTTGCACTACTGACAGTAAGATTCTACACGAGCCCACAGAAGGAAAAACTTTATTCTAGGATCTGGGGACTTTACAAACTGTGAACAACAAAAGGAAACATGGTCAACCAATGGGATGTTGTTGATTTGGACCCCAAGCCTGGGGTTATTCTTTCGGTGTGGGGTTTGGAAGTCACAGACCAGAACATTGAGAAGTATATTCATCCAGCTGGACTGCTAGGTGGAAAGACATATGTCTCGAGCGAGGGATGGAGACAGGGGAAAAATTTAGGGCTTCTGGAGGAAAGCTTTTGCCTAACTAAACAGGAGAGTTGGCGAACAAAAAAGGAGCTAGAAGGGAAGTAGGGGGAATTACTTCCAGGGACAGGCTGCGTAGCGGGAGAAGCGGGTGTCTTCCAAGTAATTAGCCATCTCTCTAGCCTGCTCAAATATTTTTACTCGGGAGGGTTAGAATTCATTGTTATCAGTTGTGGGTTTAAGGGGAAAAAAGAGTTGAAATCTTTCCATGTGGAAGATATGGGACCGAAAAAAGCCGGAAGAGGGTTTCGGTTGGATAAAACAGTCCCATGTAGAAGCCCTTTGCATGTTCGAAGAGGAGAAACCCCCATCCAAGATGTGATCCCATACTTGGAGTTTCCAGGGTTAAATGGATGGGGGACGACCCTTAGTGGGGTTCGGAAGACATTTGAGGTAGGGAGGGGTAAATATGTGACCAACAGGGGGTTCCTTTTGCTCCTACCATATCAGTTGACTAGGAAGGTTGTATTGGGGTAGAGGGTTGCTCAAAAGAAAGAGAGACACGACATCCAGTGAGAGAGGAAGATCGGGCAGGGGAATGAGGTCTAAATAGCCTCAAAAACACTTGGTCAGAGGGGCGTTTAGAGCCACTCCAGGCAGTAGCTATCAATGCAGAGGATAACTCACCAGGGTTTGGGGAAGGGGGGAGACATAGGAAGATAGGGGAGAATTGGAAGAAAAATAAGTTAATAAGGAAAAAAGATATAACAACAAATCTAGTTCTTGGAGTTGATCTCCATATAGACGAAGCTATGGAGGCAGCTGAGTTAACCTTGGTCAGGAGGGAAAATGGGAAAAACTACTCAACAAACTGTATTCAGGAATGGACAGTTAAATGTTGGTAGCAGGTGTCAGACAAAACCTATGAGGTATCAACCCTAGCTAAGGGTTGGTTCATGATTAAATTTGTCAGAAAGGAAGCACAGGAATGGGTACTGGAAAGAAACTGGAGTTTTGGGAAAATTCCAATCCTATTTAAAAGGTGGAACTCTTTATTTGACGCTTAGAGAGAGAAGGTGGATAAAATCCTGGTATGGGTAAGACTTCTAGGACTTCCTCCTTTTTTTGGGTGGTTTCAGTATTCAGGGCAATCGGGAATAACTTAGGATGATTCTTGGAAGTTGACATGTTGTTTGTGCACACTAGTGAAAAAGGACTAGCTAGAACACTGGTAAGTCTAAATCCCGGGGAAAGGTTGGCAAAGGAAATCAATCTTAAATATAATGATTTCTCTTATACTCAAATGATAGACTACAAACAATTTCCATTTCATTGTCATTGATGTCATAAATATGGACACTTGGCAAGAGAATGCCCTTTGGGATTTATAAGAAGAAGAAGGCAGAGAAAGGAGTGGTGAACTGAAGAAAACTAAGGGGAGGAGGAACAAAAAAAAGGACATCCCGGATGCAAGGGGGGAAAGGATGGAAGAGCACAAGATGCAGGTGGATGCTAAGGAAATAGAGGAAATGCTGACTAAGGAGAGACTAGGACGAGAGCAAGGGCTTCAGGGGGGGACAATTCAGGTAGAGACAAAGGAGGGAGAAGGATTGGTTTATGCTCATCAAAAGGAGGGTATGGCTTTGGAACCTATCCCTTATTTTAATACATCCTTGTTGTCTTTTCTCAATTCTATGTCAAAGTATGGTCCTTCCAAGCTGTTGAACTCAGAAAATCTACATGTTAAAAATGTACATGAAACATTGGACAGTATCATCACTTCCATCAATGAGATTCTTCTGAACCGTAGTCCCGGGTCAAGTGTCAAGACTTCTAGTATGCCCTATGCCTATTCAGTTATGCCCCATTATAACCTCAGACCTCGCGAAAAGAAAGTTATCCCTTGGGATGCAATGGGGGGGCTGGGGTCACAACCTATACTGATTGGACCTCGAAAATCTAGAGCAAGGAAGACAAATATATCAAAGGCTTAGCTAAGATAAAAGATAGATATGGCCAACAAGAAACAACTATCCATTTCAGGGGTGCTTAGAGCAACTCAGAACCCCTCCCTTGTTTTCAAATGATCATTTTTTCCTTCAACTATAGAGGCTTATCTATCACCCCTAAAAAACTAGCCTTGAAGGCTCTCATAAATTCCTATAATCCGGATGTGCTTCTGTTCCAAGAAACCCTTGGAACATGTGAGGAGATTAGTAGAGCTTTACACAAAATGTTGCATAGGTGGGCATTTGACTCCCTGGATGATAAAGGCAGATTTGGGGGTTTGGCTATAGGAGTGCAAGAATTAACTCTGAAGGTCCTTATGACATCGGGACTTGAGCAGTCTCTAGGCGTAGAGGTTTACTCTATGGAGATTTGCACCAATCTCTTAATTCCAAACATTTATGGGCCTTGTCAGGACAACGAAATTTACTAGAATAATTTGTTCTCAAAATCATTTATGGAGAATCCAGATTTGGTTATAGGGGGGGATTTGAATTTCTCTCTGGGTCTATTAGAAACTTGGGTACCATTAGCACATGTCGACCCCCTGACTAATTTCTTGATGAATAAGATCAGTTCCAAGAAAATGATGGACATCAAATTGATCAAGCCCAGACCAACGTGGAGGAATAAGAGAATGGGGGAAGAAAGGGTGGCTAAGAGGCTAGACCATTTCCTCCTTAGAGGAGAAGTGGTTGCTAGGACTCTAGTCTTTAGACACTAGGTGGGGGGAGGAGGGGACTCAGACCATCTTCCCATCCTACTAGAAATGAAAGGCCCAAACAAAAAGCCTAGTTCTCCCTTTAAATTCAATTTGACCTGACTTAAGGAGGAATCTTATAATAATATGTTCAAATCTACTTGGAGGTCAGAAGCAAATGATCAGGGCAAAGGAAAAGCTTTTTTGTTCATGGGAAACTTTAAGAGAATGAAAAAGGCAACTATTGAATGGGCAAAAATTAAGAAAGAAAAAGAAGAAGAAGAAGAACAAAAGCAGATAGGAGAGGAATTAGACTTGTTGGAGAGCCCGGAAGAGGACAGATATGAGGCAAAAGGGAAGAGGGAAAGGATCAAAGAGTTGGAGTCCAATCGAAGAAATATTTTATCAATTAGGGAAGAGGAGTGGAGACTAAAAAGCAAAGCTATTTGGTTGGCAGCAGAGGATGAAAAAAAATAAATCAGAATAATGAAAAAGGCTGGAAAAATATAAACACAATCTAGAGTTTAAAATCGAAGGAAGGAACCCAGGCAAAGTCCTTTGAGGAATTGTCCCTCCTAGGAAGGAACCACTTTCAAAAAAATTTCAAAGCACCTGCAGAGGTGTCTATCGTCGAGGTGGTTAGGACAGTACAAATCTTCCCAAGGTATTTGGAGGAGGAGGATAATGAAATCATCACGGGGGAAGTGACAAAAGGGGAATTTGAAGGAATATTAAGGTCGATGCAAAAGGATAAGAGCCTAGGCCTGGACAGTTGGACGGTGGAGTTTTTTCATAATCTTTTTTATTCTTTTGGAAACGAACTTACAAAAAGTTGTAGAAGAATCCGGGGTGAAAGGGTCGATCTTTGAAACCTTCAAAACCACTTTCATATCCCTAATTCCAAATAAGGAGGACCTGTCGTATTTTGAGTATTTCAGACTTATCACTGTGTAGCTGCATTTACAAAATTATCGCAAAAGTAATCGCAGTTAGATTGAAACTGATTCTCTCAGGGAACATCTCAAAATAGAAATCCAGTTTCCTGGACAGAAGGTAGATCCATGAAGTAGTGGGGGTGGCACAGGAGACTCTTAATGGCATAAAGAAGAGTTGGAGGAAAGGTTTTATTATCAAAATAGACATATCCAAAGTATATGACCAAATTAGCTGGTTGTACATTCGAATGTTATTGACTCACTTGGGGTTCAACATTGGGTTCACAAAATGGGTTATGGATGTATGACAAATATTAGCTTTGTCATTCTAATCAATGGGGCAGCCACATCTTTCTATTAGAGCCAAAGGGGACTTTGCAAGGATTCCCTCTCTCTCCACTACTCTTTCTCCTAGCAACAAAGGGACTCAGTCAAATGATCCTTGAAGCAAGGAGAAGAGCAGATATAAAGGGCATTTAAGTGTTTGTCAACCTTCATATATCCCATTTGTTGTTTGTGGACGACATTCTTCTCTTCAGTAATGGTAGCAGGAGTGAAACTTGACAGATAAAAGATATCCTAGAGTTATTTCTAAAAGCTACTAGTATGTGTATCAATAATAAAAATCCTCCCTGATACTGGAAGGTTTCTCGAGGGTGGAGACTAGAAGGATAGCAAAGGATCTCCCTTTTGAGGAAAATAAGATGTCAGACAGTTTCAAATACCTAGAGTTCCATTTAAAGCCTAACTCATACGGAAATCAGGACTGGTTCTGGTTGGTGGTGAAAATCAAGAACATGATAAAGCACTCGAGTTACAAATGGTTATTGAGAGCGGGAAGGCTAGTTTTGATAAAGTATGTTATCATGGAAATCCCTATCTACTGGTCGGCACTAACATGGGTACCCAAAGGAATTCTTACAAGAGTAAGAAAAACATGTAGTAGATTCATGTGGGCTGGCTCAAAAGAGAACTTTGTCCTCCCATGGGAGAAAGTAGCAAGATCAAAGGAATGGGGAGGGTGGGGTATAAAAGACCTCACAACTTTTGGCCCATCTCTAGTAAAAAAAATTGGGACGGAGGCTGTTATCAATGGAAAATCTATGGATGTCGCTGGTAAAAATAAAATATATTGATCCAACTCCAATGGATGAGTGGATCGGAAAGTCGGACAATAAAAACTCTCATTCATCCATGGTGTGGAAAGCAACTCTCGACTCAATCGAGATAATCGAATAAGGGCTCTCCTGGCAGGTGGGTAATGGAGAGCAACTAAGGGTGGGGTAGGACCCATGGGTGGGCTGTAATGAGGGTTTTTACCTCTCTCTAAGAATCATTGACCACTTGAAAGCAAAAGGGGTATATAGTTTGAGTCAAAAAGAGAAGGTTGGACACTCAATAATCGGGAATCAAGCCTGGTTATCCGGAGGGGAGTTAAACATTAAACCCCAATGGGAGGTGGAATGGCAGCATTTTACTATGGAACTTCAGAGGTAGAATGAACCCATCGCAGGTTGAACACCCTACGATGGGTTCATGCTCCCCCAAGCAGTTACTCCCAAAAGTATGATTATAACTATCTTATGTCTAAGAAGCGATGGGCAAATCCGAAGTGGTGGGAAAAACCTATCTGGAAACTAAAATGTCCATCTAAAGCAAGAATGTTTTTCTGGTGTATACTAAGGAATAAGGTTCCAACATGGCAGAATCTCCAGAAGAGATCTAAGATGGGACCAGGATGGTGTTCTTTATGTAGAAAAGAAGAAGAATCAATCTGACATTTATTCCTAAAGTGTCCTTTCAACAAAGGTGTATGGTTTGAGACATTGAGGCTGACAAAGAAAACTCAAAGATGGAATGGAGAAATAATTAGGGAGGTGTGGCAAAACTGGTGGATGGACACCCAGGAGGAAAACATGCAAAAATTACCTCTAATAATAGCATGGGGTACATGGTTGGCCCGGGATAGGAGAATTTTCAAGGATCATAACCCATCTTATGAACACATTGCGATTGAATGTGCAGTTACCTATGAAAGCATACTAGTACCAATCCCTGAATAAAATGTGAGGGGCAAAAGGGAGGAAAAGTTTAGGGACGATATTCCTTGGGCCTTCTTTGATGGGGCCTCTGATCAGAGGGACATTTTTGGGGCAAGAATTGTAATCCACCTAAATGCACATAAATTCTTAAGAGCCTCAATGGGGATAGGAGTAGGAACAAACAATTATGAAAAACTACAAACCTTAAAACTTCTTCTTTGCTGGCTTATACAACTGGGATTAAGATCGGTTCATATTTTTGGTGGCTCTCAGAATGTCATCAAATGGTTTAATGGAGAGTACAGATGTCAAAACTATATGTTAACTCCTTTGTTAAAAGAATCCTTAAATCTTAAACAACATTTTAATTCTATTACTGTGTGTCATATTTACAGGGAACAGAATGTGGCAGCAGACCTCCTATCTAAGGAGGGTTAACAACAGGTTATGGACAACTGGTGCATAAGAGAAATAGAACATGACGTGATCCGTGTGTCAAATCATCCCCCTTTTGTGCCTTGGAGTACATATCGTTTCTAGCCCCTGGTCTTTCAAGCTTTTGGTTTTTATTGCTTTTGGACCACACTTCTTTGGTTTTACTTGGAAAATGTCAATAGGGATAATGCAGACAATCATTCATGTGTGCTTACCTTTTACTGCTTGTTTTTAAAATAGTGGAAAACATTATAACTGAATGGTTGTTGATTCCTCTTCTTGTTTGGGTTGTTTTCCTCATATGAGGAGGCCCAGGAATTTGAATCAGTACTTATTTTTGCATACATTGGGATGGGAAAGTATTTTTGTTGCTTACCAGCTCAGCTTAATACTCTATGTTTAGATGATAAACATACAGTTTACAAAATGATTCAGTGCATATACTATGTAACTTTTTATTGCCTTAATAGAAAGTTCAATTTTTTTTCTAACAAAAAAAAGAGTAAATTTCACCCTCTTATAGGAATAATATTTTGGCCCTTAGGTGTTGAGAAATCATCGCATGTAGATATTAGGGTTTGATTCCTCTTTTTTGATAAATACTTGCGATTTATTTTGGCTTCTTTTACTTCTTTATTATGTTATCTTTGATCAAGAAATTACCAAATTAAGTATATGAAGATCACGATAATAAGGAACACAAGATTTAGGGACTCGCCTAGGGAAAAACCCCTATCTAGGGAAGACCGAGTCCAACTCTTCCACTAGTAGATTTAAATGAAGATGAGACAATCCAAGACCCTTTTGAACTAGACAAATACCTCCTCCAAGCACCAAGTCAACCCTTCCTTCAAGTAGACATATTCTACCAAAGACTACAAGTGTCATCTCCCCAGATGTAGCTTCAATCCAGAATTTCGGCCCCCCAACTACGAAATTTCAGACCTGCAACTACTTTAGAATTTCGATCCTTAATGACTTGTCCCAAAACCCTAGAAGATGCACGTGTGAGAGATAGATGCCCAAAACTTTGATTCATTTCTTCCTTCAATTAGGTCTTCTTCTTCTACAATTCGCTCTCTTTTTTGTCCTCTTTCTCTTATAGATCGAACTTGTGAGTGTGTGTGTCCAAATGAATCAAGCTGCCTCTATCTATACTGATTCTTCTGGGTCAAATTCCCTCTTTTTGGGCCAACTTCTCCAGGACAGAGCTGACTTGGTGAGGAGGTGAAAAATGACACTTTTGACTCAAAAATAAATTTCTTTACATGATACAAATGCCCGAGAAGGGTCTAATAAATGTGAAAAAAAAAAAAAAAAAAAAAAAAAAAAAAAAAAAAAAAAAAAAAAAAAAAAAAAAAAAAAAAAAAAAAAAAAAAAACCTCTTTTTTACTCATGACAAAACCTAGAAGCCTTTAATGGAGGCTACTACCTAGAAAATAAATATAAGAGCATGAAACCCATGCTTAAAAAAATATTTTTCTTTTACAATAAATTTTTCTTTTGACAAATACAATTATGAAAATCGACACTAGTTACATTCTTCAACATTCCCTCTTAAATAGGGAGGTATTCATAATTACATTTATACAGAGGTACATGGAATATCTCAAAATGATATGCTCTGTGAAGAGTCATAGCACACACAGTGCTACAAATTTGATATTTGACCAGGGTATCTAACCTGGTGGGACTATGGTGTGTTCCAAGCTTTAGCCACTCTAGGTACCATCAAAATTTATCTCTAACATCAACCCGGGGATCTAGGTGTGTATCCTAGGTCACGGATCCAACACTAATGCCACCCTTGCTAATTCGAGATCTAGACATCATCAGAGGCTCGCCATATCTCCTCCCAAGCATCTTGTCACCCCAAGATGCTTCATCTCTCCCTATCTACTAAATCTATAATATCAAAAAATCCAAGCATGCTTATGAAATATTCGAACTTCTTATTTGGAAGATATTTTGTCAATACATCAACTACCTGTTCATCTGTTGGAATATATTGTAGCTTCACAACCCCATCGTGCACCAAAATTCTAATGCAGTGATACTTGTTATTGATTTGCTTCGTCCTAGAATGAAACACATGTTCTTCATACATCTTGATGTTGCTTTGATTATCACAATTTATCACTGTAGCATCTACTGGCCTTCCAAACAAATCTAACAAGAGTTTTCTTAACCAAACTACTTCTTTTCCTAATTCACATGCAAGAACATATTCAACTTCAACACCACTCAAAGAAATAGGATCTTGTTTTCTACTCATCCATGAAATCATTACAAATCCAAAACTGAAACAGCCACCGACAGTGCCTCTTCCATCAATTTCACTACCACCCCAATCGAAAGCGGTAAATCCTATCAATTTAATCTCCTTTCCATCATACTTTAGGCAATGATGAATTGTTCCACGTAGATATCTCAAAATATGCTTGGCAACCATCCAATGGTCATAATGAGGCTCCAACTGAAATACTCTAAGAACGTTTACAACAAAGTATATGTCAGGTATGGTATTCAACAAGTACATCAAATATCCCACCAACTTATGATAGCTTGTAGGATCAAAGGGACTAAAGTCAAAGCTTCTTAACTTCTTTAGATTTGTGATCATGGGAGTAGTCATATGCTTGGAACCCATCATACCGAACTTTTGTTACATCTTAATTACGTACTTTCCTTAGCCAAGATATATCTCTTCGAGTTTCTTCCAAACTTCCAAGCCCAAATAAAGTGCATGAGTCCAAGATATTTCGTTTCAAATTAAGTTGCTAGACACTTCTTACATTCTAGAATTCCGCGCTCCATGCCTGTAATAAACAAAGCATCCATGTATATAAGTATACCGACTGGTTCATTATTCACTATCTTGATGTAGAGGTTTGCATCAACAAAAGTTTTTACAAATCCAATTCTTAAAAGATAGGCATCCATTCTTGTGTACCAATCCCTAAGAGCTTTCTTCAAGCCATATAGAGATTTCTTTTGTTGATTTGGGGTAGCGTCGGATGTGCTCTAGCCACGAAAATTGGTGGAGAGGCTAAGGCACATGAGATCTCCAATACCTAGAAAGGGTTTAGGCAGCTTATAAACAGTTGGGGAGATATTAAATAATTAATATTTTTAATGGTGTCCCTAAGTCTAAACTTAGGGAAATTAAAATATTAATGTGAATTAATATAAAATTGTGTTATAATATTCCAAAAGTCATGGATCAAGCCAGATCTAATCTTAGCCATTGATTAGGGACTTAATCTCGTCTGTTGATTTGTCAACGAGAAAAGTATAAGAGGAGGCTTGAGGGTCACTTGGAGAACACAACAAGAGATCAAAATTTCGACTTTCTGGGGCTAGGTTTGCTGAGAAAGTTAAGATGGTGATCAAGAGTTGCAGCTGAGGGTCAGTGAATACAAAATTAGAGAGGCAGAGATAGTGTCGGGAGGATCAGTGCAGTAGTTAGGAAAGCTAACGCAGAGGGAAGAAGCCAGAACTGTTGGGAACAACTGGAACTGTCGGGAACTGCCGGAATAGCCGGGAAAGTTAACATTGAGGGAAAAAGTTGGAACTGTTGGAAACAGTCGGAATTGTCGGGAACTATTGGAACAGCCAGGAAAGATGACATAGAGGGTAGAAGCTAGAACTGTTGGGAAAGCTGACGTAGAGGGCAGAAGCTGAAACTGCCAGGGACATTCGGGACTACCGGGAACTACTGGAACATCTGGGAAAGTTGACATAGATGGCAGAAGCTGGAACTGTCAGAACAGCCAAGAAAGCTGACACAGAGGGCAGAAGCTGGAACTACCAGGAACAGCCGAAACTGTCGGGAATTTCCAGGAAAGTTGACGCAGAGGGCAGAAGTCAAAACTGTCAGGAACAATCGGAACTACTAGGAACTGCCAGAACAACCAGGAAAGCTAACGGAGAGTTCATAAGCTGGAACTGTCGGGAACAACCGGGAAAGCTAAAGCAGAGGGCAGAATCCAAAACTAACGAGAACAGTTGGAACTGCCGGAACAACCAGGAAAGCTAATGCATAGGGAAGAAGCCAGAACTGCTGGAACAACCGAGAAAACTCATGCAGAGGGCAAAAGCCAGAACTGCCGGAACAACTGGGAAAGCTGATGCAAAGGGCAGAAGCCAGAACTGCCAAGATTTTTCTTTGTTTGGTGAGCCAGATTTGGCACCCAAATTGTATTCTGAAACTGCTTAATGAATCAAACCCTCAGATAGTTTCATTGGTTTTCCCGCATTAGGTTTTTCCTGGGACATTAGTCCAAAAATAACGGCGTCATTTATGTGCTTGTTTCTGTTTCCTTCAGTTGATTATCTGTAATGTGTTGAGAATGTACTTGTGTTTATTTTCAGTATTACATGGTAAATAACTTGTTAATTAATCAGAACAAATAGGAAGGAATAGATCAGAAAGTACATGGAGGGTTTCTAACTGTTTGACTTAGAAACTTCAACATGGCATCAGAGCGTGGTCGTAGATCATAGGAGAACTGAGGACATCAACAGAGCAGAGCAGCAGCAACAGAAAACAACTGTCCCGAGTGATAGAAGTTGCTCCTAATAGCAAAGCAGCAAGGGAGGGGTGACGTAGTGCCTGTGTCATCAAGTTCGAGCCAATAAGAGGTTGCACAGAGGCTGAGGGAGGCAAACACAGGCTCACGTAGAGGCTAGGGGGCTGACGTAGTTGGCTGAGGAAGTTAGTTTTCCAATGTCAGGACTCCACAGAGACTAGGATCTCTCACCTTCAGGTTGTTGGGGTCTAGGAGGTTGTGGGTAAGTTGTAGAGTGGAGCTGGTGGGGTATTGTAGTCATAACAATACCTAACAAAGCAAGGCCAAGGAGGAGGGAGTTGCTACCGAGGGTTTCTAGCTGAGAAATCCAGATTAGTGGTGCAGCTGCATAGACGATGAGAGTAGGGGGCATCTCGACATCGGCAGAAGGGTTTCCAAGAGGGAAATTGAGGCTTAGAGGGAGTCACATCGAGAACTTCAAGGAGGGAAGTAGAATAACAACGGAATGGTACTACACAGAGTAAGAGACCAGGAAAGACTCGACGAAGCCTCAAACTTTGTAGTTTGGAAGGCCAAAATCTTATCCATACTTGACAGAAATCGTGTCAAGTACTTTTCCTTGAAGATGATAGCGGTCCTAGTTGACCCAGATGACAATGACAGGTATGAGGAAGCAATGGCGAGGGCCAAGAGTATCATTCTTGATGGGGTCGACGATCATATAGTACCACATATTGCTGAGAAGAATACAACATGAGAGATGTGGGAGGCCCTGACAGAGTTGTATCAGCATACTTCCGTGTAGAGGAATATTCTCTTAAAAAATCAGTTGCGATCATACCAGATGCATAAGGGAGAACAGATTGACACCTTCCTCAGTCGATTGAAGGAGATCCAAGATCAGCTAACTTCCATAGCGGCCAGATCAGATTCAGAGTTGATGTTGAGAACAGCCTTGAATGCAGTCTCAGAAGATTGGGAGGTGTTTTTCCAGAGCATACTGGGCAGGGCGACCCTTCCAGATTGGGAGGAAATGTGGGTGGGTCTTCGCCAAGAAGAGATTAGGAGGGTGACCAAGATGGGAAGCAGTAGCAAGGGGATCAGAATCAAGGAGGAGGAGGAGGTGGATGTTTCCCTAGGATATGAGGGAAAGCAGGAGAAATGGAAGAAGAAGTACCTCTCCAAGGTCAAATGCTTCCATTGTGGGGAGCTGGGTCATTATGCGGCCCAGTGTCCAAGGAAGAAGAGTAAGGGAGAGGCCTCCAAGACCAAGGCAGCGCCAGCAAGGGTAGAGAAGGAAGTGGATACAGATGATGATTGTGCCATGAGTGCTCATGTGCCACTTCAGAAGAAGTGGGGAGACATCAAGTTGTAGCCAGGAGGACTATGGGCGATGAGGGGCAGGATCCTCAAGGTACCCAGCCTCTTAGATTAGACCTTGTTATGGGAGCCTCAAAGAGGAGTAGCAGTATTGGCGATGTCAGTAGAGATGGATGCGAATGGAGCGACAGAGGGAGATATAGTGCAGGATTCCCAGGACAACGCGAGACTAGTATGCTACAGCAATGCGAGAAGCACGGGAGTGTTGCACCGGTGCAGGATGGCACAGAGAGGTGTGCAATAGTGTGAGATGCATGGAGTTGTTGTAGCAGCGTGAGGTCGAGAGGGAGCACTTGTCAGCGATAGAGGGAGCTTCAACATCATGAGTGTTTCTAGCCTAATGGAGATGTCAGAGTTGGGAGATCAGTTAATTACTTCTCAGTAACTGAGTTGCAGTGCAACAATTAGCAATGGTAGTGCTATGGGCAGCACGATGTAGCATGATGAGAGGGGTTACAGTGCATATGCAGTAGTGGCAGTGGCAGGGACATGGGCAGCAGCACGGATGCAAAGAGAGTTGCAGTATGGATGCAATAATGGAAATGGTAGGGCCATGGGTAACAATACAGGATACAATAGTGCAGAGGATGTTGGGCAGCAGGCCTAGCATTAGCACAAGGACTGATGCTGGATGGTCAGAGTGATGCTCATGAGGAGTATTAATAGAGGAGTGTTGATTTGGGGTAACATCAAATGTGCTCTAGCCACAAAAATTAGTGAAGAGACTAAGGCACATGAGATCTACAATACCCAGAAAAGGTTTGGGCGGATTCTAAATAGTTTGGGAGATATTAAAATAATTAATATTTTTATTAAAGTCCCTAAGTCTAAACTTAGAGAAATTAAAATATTAATGTGAATTAATATAAAAATGTGTTAGAATGGTCTAAAAGTCACAGATCAAGCCAGATATAATCGTAGCCATTGATTAGGGACTTAATCTCGGTCCTTGATATGTCAACGAGAAAAGTATAAGAGGAGGCTTGAGGGTCACTTGGAGAACACACCAAGAGATCAAGATTTCGACTTTCTCGGTCTGGGTTTGATGAGAAAGTTGAGAGAGTGATTTGGAGTTGCAGCTGAGGGGTGGTGAATACAAAAGCAGTGAGGCAGAGATAGTGTTGGGAGGATCAGTGCAACATCCAAGAAAGTTGGTGCAGAGGGCAGAAGCTGAAACTACCATGAACAGCCAGAACAACCGGGAAAGTTAACACGGAGGGCAGAAGTTGGAACTGCAGGGAACAGCTGGAACTGTTGGGAACTGTCGGGACTGCCGAGAAAGTTTACGCATAGGGTAGAAGCCAGAACAGCCAGGAAAGTTGACACAAAGGGAAGAAGCTGGAACTGTGGGGAACAACCAAAACTGCAGAGAACTGTCGGAACAGCCGAGATAGCTGACGCAGAGGGCAGAAGCTGGAATTGTCGGAACAGCCGAGAAAGCTGGCGCAGAGGGCATAAGCCAGAACTGTCAAGAACAGACAAAAACCAGGAAATTCGACGCAGAGGGTAGAAGCCGGAACTGCCAGGAATAGTCGAAACTGTTGGGAACTTCCAGAACTACCGGGAACTGCCGGAACAGGCGAGAAAGCTAGCACAGAGGGCAGAAGTTGAAACTATCGGGAATAGTCGGAACTGTCAAGAACTGCTAGAACAGCTGGGAAAGCTGACGTAGAGGGCAAAAGTCGGAACAACCGAAAACTGTCGGACCAACCGAGAAAGCTAACACAGAGGGTAGAAGCTAGAACTGTCTGGAAACCCTGAAGCAGTCGGGAAAGCTGACGCAGAGGGCAGACGCTGGAATAGCCGGAACTGCTGGGAACTGCCAGAAAAGCCAGGAAAGATGACGCAAAGGGAAAAAGCTGGAACTACCGAGATTTTTCTCTATTGGGTGAGCCGGATTCGGCGCCCAGATTATATTCTGAAACTGCTTAATAAATGAAACCCTCAGATAGCTGCATCGGTTTTCCTGCATTGGGTTTTTCCGGGGACATTAGCCCAAAAATAATGGTGTCATTTGTGTGCCTATTTCTATTTCCTTCAGTTGATGATTTGTAATGTGTTAAGCATGTACTTGTGTTTATTTTCAGTATTTACATGGTAAATAACTTGTTAACTAATCAGAACAAGTAGGAAGGAATAAATCAGAAAGTACATGGAGGGTTTCTAACTGTTAGACTTAGAAACTTCAACATCTTTAGTCTGCAAACACAAGTTTCCCTACTATTTATCTCTAAGCCGTATGGTTATTCAATATATACCTCCTTATCAATGGTTCCATTTATAAAGGTTGTTTTAACATCCATTTGATGTATATTTCATCCCATAGTTTCAACTAGTGAAATCAAATATCTAATAGAAGTATACCTGGCAGAGGGAGCAAGGTTTATTCATAATCTATTCCTTCCTCTTGAGAGAAACCCCTTGGACAAATCTTGCTTTGTATTTGTCTATGCTTCCATAAATGACATTTTTTTTCTTATAAATCCATTTTGAAGTGACAACAAATTTATCACTAGGTCTAGGAACAATTTCCCAAACCCCATTCTTCATGATAGATTGATATTCTTCTTGTGTTGCTTTCTTCCATTCTTCTTGATGAGCGACTTCTTCAATGGTAGTTGGTTCTACTTCGATTAACTTTGTCATGTATGTTTCATACCATGAGCATCTTTTTGGTCTTTTGCTTTCTCTAAAAGTTCCTTTTTCTACTTCATGTCCCTTGGCATCTTCAAGTGTATATTTTAAACAATTTGTCCTCTTCTTCATTTCAGGAATAATTGTAGGTTGAATAGGTTCACTTCGTCCTTCTTCATCTAGGTTTGTAGTTGACTTTTCATGTTTCTCTTCTTCTTCAAATAGTGGTACATCTTCTTCATCAGACTCAATTGGTACATCCTTGGATCACTTGTAGGCATTCGTCTATCTTCTTTGATGTAGATTCTATAAGCCTTTGATGAAAGGTTATAACCAATGACGATATATTTTATACTTGTAGAGTCTAACTTCTTTCGCTTGTCTTTTGGAACATGAATGTATGCAGGACATTGAAAGATTTGAAGATGGTCTACACATGTCTTTTTCTTTGACAACGCTTCTTCTAGTGTCATATTATCAAGGATTCTATGAGGATTTCTATTTTGTATGCACATTGTTGTCATGGTTGCTTCTCTCCTTAGAAATTTTGGTATGTATTGAACAAATATCATAGTCCTTATGCATTCTTCAATGGTTTCGTTTTTCCTTTCTGCTACTCCATTTTGTTCAGGGTTGTAGGGAACAATGAGCTCCCTGTTAACGCTTGCTTCTTTTCAATGTGCTATGATCCAGGTGGATATTGATGGCAACCCATCTATTCCACCTAGACCTCTAGTCAATTTCATTTGTTTCCTTGTTTATTTCAGCATTTACTATTTTTAGCATTTTTTTGTGTCCCGAAGTTCTAGAGTAGTTTTGACCCCCTAAATGGCATTTTTTGAGGTCTGTAGCAGGCTTGCAGTCATGGGCAGGGGCTTGCTACAAATCCTTTAGTACTCGGAGAGATATTTCCAACAAGATATCATACACACCAAACAAAGATAATATGACCAAGATACGACCCCGGGAAATTGGTTGCCCAACTAACCCCAACAGGGCCCACAAAATCTTGGTGTTCCATAGCTTAGGGTTAGGGTTTTGGTTGTTTAGGGTTTTCCATTGTTGTTCAATAATAAATAGTCCCCTAAGCCTCATTGTAAAACAATTCAAAGGCATGTAGCCTCTTCTCAGAGATAAGCAACCATCGCCCAAGCTAATTTATTCCCATTTTGTTTGTAAGCATATTCAGTATTATGATATTAATGAAATGAAGTGTTATTTTGCTGCATCTCTATATTTATGGTTATATTTTTAATTTGTTGTGTTCCTGTTTAAGCCCGGATCGGTGGTATCAAAGTGGTTTACTCTTTCTCTATTTTTCTTTGCATGTCCACAACGAGGTCAGGGTATAAGGAGTTAGTGCTCGATCTAGTTGAACCTTTGCAAGACCAACCTTGCAAACCTTGACGGCCTCCTATGGTGGAAGAAAAGAAATACAAGGGTGTTGGGTTGTGTTATATTCTTTCCACGACTAACCAACGTAGTGAACCAAGGGGTTAGACCCCCCTTCATTGCGCCGATTACACAGTGGAGGGGTCACAGGGGGGGCGGCAGCCCCCCCTGTCCGGGGGGTTTAAGGGGGGCGGGTAGCCCCCCTCTATGGGGTCTAGGGCAGCGCCCCGGGAAAATTTTTTTGGGACCCTATATTAGGTTGGGAAAACCTACCTATGGTTTTCGGTCCATGATTTTGGACGTGATGGTTTTCGGTCCATGGTATTGGATGCTTCGGCATGTATAAATATGTATTGTAACATTGAAAGGAACATAATGAAAAATCAAGCTGGTAGTGGTTTTGGGATCGAGTGGGAAATCTCTGTGTATATGTGTTATGCTCTCGCATTTTTATTTTTCCTGTGATTTAGAATTCGTATGCAGGTAATTTCTGTACGGGGTTAAAACCTACATTTGGTATCAGAGCCATTTTGGCTTCAACGAGACGCCTTTGTCGCTGAGGGGTTTCGCTCGAGCCTGTGGTAGACCCTATTCAATGGGAGATCTGCTAGATCGATTCTGGTGGTGAAAGAAGATGGCGAGCAACGGAAAGATAGAGATTGAGAAGTTCAATGGTCAGAGTTTTGAGTTGTGGAAACTTAAGATGGAGGATATGTTGGTGGATAAAGATCAGTGGATCGCGGTAGATCCGGGTACTAAACCAACGGGAGTGACCATTGAAGAATGAAAGAAGTTGGATCGGAAGGCAAAGAGCACAATATGATTGTGTGTCTCAGATTCAGTATTACTGAATGTATCAGGGGAAGCTACGACGAAGGCTCTGTGGGACAAGTTAGGGACTTTGTACCAATCTAAGTCTCTGGTGAATAAACATTCCTGCGGAAAAAGCTGTATAACCTGAGGATGAAAGATGGAGACTCCGTGACAGAGCATCTGAATGCATTTAATACTGTGGTAAGTCAGTTATCATCTGTTGATATTAAAATTTTAGATCAAGATAAGTGCATCAGTTTGTTGTGTTCTCTACCAGACTCGTGGGAGAGTCTGGTTATTGCAATAGGTAGCAATGCAACTACTTTGCAGTTTGATGAAATAGTCTCAGCCTTGCTGACGGAGGAGATGAGACGAAAAATATGGACAACCAGAGTGGTGATGCCTTGTCTGTACGAGGACGGTCCCAGAACATAAACAAAAATAAGTCATCGAGTGGGAGATCTAAATCTAGAGGGAGATCTAAATCTCCAGGAAAACATACAAAGGTGGTGTGCTGGAAATGCAGAAAGGAAGGGCACTTTAGAAGGGAGTGTAAATCTAAAGCTCCTTATAGAGGAAAGGGATCTGATGATGCTCCTTCTGCAGAGGCGAAAACCACCTCAGATGAAGGTGGGGATGTGTACTTGGCTTTCTCAAAAGTACACATGTAGATTATGAGGCATGGTTGATTGACTCAGGTGCATCCTTTCACTTCACTCCCCATAGAGAGTGGTCTGCGAGTATGAGAAATACGATGGTGGTGATGTCTTCTAAGGAGATGATAGGAAGGCTAGAATCATTGGTCGCGGAAAAGTAAAGTTGAAGTTGCAAGGTGGAAGGGTTAGAACCCTTCCGGGTGTTCTGCATATTCCTGCGTTGGCCAAAAATCTAATTTCTGTAAGCAAGTTGGATGATGCAGGTGTAAAGACAGTGTTCGAGAAGGATACCTGCAAGATGGTTCGAGGAGCACTGGTATTGATGCGGGGGGTTCGGATTGGAACTCTGTACAAGCTGCAAGGTAGCACTGTTGTTGACGGGTGCAATAGTTCTATGGTTCCTGAAAATGGAGCAGAAAATCTAGTGGTCTCTGGAGAGAAGACCATGTTGTGGCATCAAAGGCTTGGACATATTGGAGAGAAGGGCCTTCAAATACTTCATGGTAAAGGTATGGTAGAAGGTATGAGTAATAGCTCTCTGGATTTTGAATTCTGTGAAAATTGTGTATATGGGAAGTAGAATCAAGTGAGTTTCCCCTCTGGTGGTAAGAGGACGAAACAGATATTAGAGCTTGTGCACAGTGATGTGTTTGGACCTGTGAAGGTTCCATCACTGGGTAAGTCTGTGTATTATGTATCATTTATAGATGACTTCTCAAGGAATACATGGATATATTTCCCTAAGATGAAATCTGAAGTCTTTGATAGGTTTAAAGAATTTAAGGCTCTGGTGGAAAATCAGACAAAGAAGAAGATAAAGGTGCTGAGGCAAGATAGGGGTGGAGAATTCTGCAACAAGGAATTTGTAGAATTCTGTAAGAAGTGTGGTATAGCACAGTAGAATACTACTGCATATACACCTCAGCAAAATGGAGTCGCAAAAAGAATGAACAAGACGTTGATGGAAAGGGCAAGAAGCATGCTCAGTGGTGCTGGGTTAGGACAGGAATTCTGAGCAGAGGCGGTGGATACTGCATGTTACCTGGTCAACAGGTCACCTTCATCAGGTTGGATGATAAGACTCCACAAGAAGTATGGAATGGTAAGAAACCCTCTCTTTCACATCTGAAGGTATTTTGATGTGATTCATATGTACATGTTCCAAAGGAGAAATGAACCAAGTTGGATAGTAAATCTGAAAAGTGCATCTTTATTGGGTATAAGGATGGTTTAAAGGGTTATAAGCTTTGGAAACCAGTC